>DWHU01000249.1:0-23217 GCA_018247975.1 Parides photinus
AATGACAGATTCCAAATTCAAACGTAATATTTTCTTTTTTTGAATAGTAACAGTATTTATGGCCAGACTAAGTATAACACAAATAATTGAATCGAATAGACCATAAAGACAAAGTTTTAATTTTGCAAATGTAAAAGCACTGTTGACAACCTTCAATTTAAAATACAGATTAACAAGTGATTCTACTTACAAATACAGATAATCTATAAGTAAAAATAATTAACTACAATATTGCTTATATAAAAATTTCTGTTATTCGGAAAAATTACCAGAATTTTGGCTTTTTCTTTTAAAAGTATTATTGATAAGTTATTAATTATTCATAGACAAATGCTTCCGCCTCATCGAATGAAAGCACATTAAATTACCGAAATCGGCACCGCGGTGATAACTATCGGGACGGTCACCAGTGAAAGTGTTCTACCACCAAAACTATTCATGAACGATCATTACTCGTTCCGAATAATATATCCCAACCATTATATTCCAACAGTTGTTTTCAAATCCAAACGGTGTGCCACAAGGTTGAAAACGGTTAAGGCTCACCGAGTTTATTGTATAGAACAATATGAATAATATCGTCATCAAGCATCAATTTGGGGTACTAATTCAAGGTCGCGTTTAGCCAGTTTTAGGTCACTGCGGCTAATAGTACCCTTATAAGCAGTGTTGTAAATTTTCGTGTGTTTGGTGACGTAGCTCGGATATTTGTCAACCAATAACTCTAAATCAGTGTTGGTATGTTTGGTGATTAAGTCCTTAAATTTTTTGAGATTTATAAATAAATTATGCTGTTACTGTATTTGTTTGATAATTTATGCATTATACAACACAAATATAATAATACTCTATACTCTCTACATCTAAACGTTCCCCCGTCCGATGTTAAGCTGCATCAGTCCGAATTTGTCATTAAAAAATGTCTACTTGTTGCAGTAATGAATAAGGGGCAAGTATTGACGCACTACTACCGTGTAATGAACAAACTCGGAGGGTACACCTGGATGCAGACCTGTGCCACCGTCGTCTGCTCCTCCAAGAATGCAGAAGAGCAAAACATTATATGTGTTAACTACGTAATCAGGTAAGGGATCTAATTCAGGCCTAATACAAAAACAGATTTTATTAGTTGTCAAAAAGGTAGAGAAATCTTTAAGTATTAAAAGATTTTTTGATTTATATTAATATTATATATTCTCTTCACAAAGCCTCCATAAAATCTAACATACTAAAACTACTTCATTATTATAATATTCGTGTCTGCAAATATTTCCTGTAACTGAACATTATTTATAAACTTGTTACAGTGGACGCGAATACCCCAACACAGTAATGGATTGTTGCCAACTAGAGGAAAGTGTACAAGGAGTAAAACGGGAAGAGACTACTGGTGATCCTGAGAACGGACCCCCAGATGCTGATACTCCAGGAGCCCCTCCCGCACCACCGCGCCATACAACCGAACGGACCGAAGCGCCGGCTAACTCAGAATCTGCGTCATCGGTGCCTCCAACTTCAGATGTAACGCACCTGACTAGACTTAACGACACACAACCAATACCTCTTCATAATAACACCGAAAGAACATCGCCAATGCCAACACGAAGACTGAAAAAACGAAAACATACCACGGATTGTGAAGATGACACTGAAAGGGACGAAGAGAGACGAAAGACTAACTCGAACCCAGGCGCAGCAATTTCTCCAGCCGAGCGGGATATGAGCAAAACTACCCTAACAATGCCAGAAGGAACTGGTGACGCGACTTCAGTAAGAGACTTGGAAAATGCAATGTCCAAACATTTGCCATCCGTCGCGTTGGACGGGAAGGAAATTTCTCATCGGCCAACCGACTTCTCTACAGATGCTTTACTAAAGCAGCAGCAACAAAAATCTACAATACAATGGATAGGTACACAAAATCATCACTTAAACCACCTGAACCGACAGATACCCGGCAACCACACTCCAAACCCCGCATCGGCACTATTAAGGCAACTGTATGCGAACAGGGAAAGTGTTATCCGCAGTAATTTCTTAGGGGACGGACGAGGAGGCGGTTATTACTCCAGTGATGGTCAAACTGGCCCATTACCCACACCACCCGGCAGCGAAGGGTCAGGTTACGGTGAGCAACTTGGTCACAAAGGCACTGAAATTGGTTCGTTAGCATACACAAGTTACGGAGATTACCATTCAGCGATGACACCCCCTGGTTCCGTGTCTCCTAGAGATAAGCAACAGTATGCTATATCATACGACAATAGTGCTTATTCCGATGCACTAAGGCACTCATATTTAGGTGAGGCTCCTTTGCCTTTAAAACCACAAGCATACTCTGCAGTCCCCGGAGCGTTAGACTATGCGTCTCCATTAGATCAATCTCAGTTCTTCCACCCACCCTCATCGTTCCATCTGTATCATCCTCAAGCGCATTCAGCACATCCGACTCATACGCACCAAACAGTAGATAAAACAGCACCACCAAATACAAATTGGTACTCCTCGGGATCATAGCCATATTCGTGTCAGTAGATATTTAGATTCCAAATGTTTGCCAAATCTATGGCCCTGGTTCAATTGTTTGTTACAAATTTATTGTTACGGATGATTTTTTTTTGTTATCGTTTATGTTGTATAAGACATGGTCATAACTTTTTTTAATGATCCAAAAAATCAAAGCGAGCAATTCTGAGTTGCGTATTGCAAGCAGAGGTAAATAGTATAATGTTGTACACTGAATTAGGTTATTTTTCCCCAAAATGTTTTTTTTTACCTATAAATATTCGTGCCAAAAACTGGTGCTTAATGCATGTATATAGCATTCTGCTTGATTGCAATACGTGCAATTACTATTTCATAATATTACTCATGTACATATAATGAAATGGATAAATATTGATAAATTCAGAAGAATTTAGGTAACTACAGGCAATTGCATTTACATACAATAATATGCAAGGGCCGAATTATTCAAGCCATTTCATAATAAATCATTGATTATGTTATTAAAAAAGAAGTATAATAGCCGAAGGATTCGAAAGTGTTAAAAATTGTAATACTTAAATAACTTACACAACAATGTGAGATCGTCGGTCTATAATATATATATAGACCGACTGAAATAAAAAATAGCATAATAGAGTCAATAACTCAAGAAGAAAAATTTTGGAATTTGGCGATTTTTTTTTTAATTAATTATGCGTCAGAAAAAGCCGCATGTACAACGTCATAAGTTATAGGTCTGCTCATTAATTTCTGGTGCTGTTTAATATGATATGCACCACGTTGTGCTACAATGTCAATATAACTGGAAAGGGAGAATGTATAGCAAATACAGAGATTGTTATTTATAATCTGTTTTTTTGTCCGGTCTGTGCATAATATATAAAAAAATACAATTAACATGTTGTATCATTGTAAAACAAAAGCTATGTTATATAGCTTGTTGCATATCAATTCACTTTTAAACATAAGCTTTTCTGTAAATTATTGTACAATATTATCAATGACTGTTTTTTAGGATAAATGCGAATTGAATTTTGTAAATTTTTAGATGTTAAGGTGTTGTATATTATTTCTTTTTAGTATATATAAGAATTCATTGTACATAATATTGTTTAATCTAGTGTAATGCGGCCAATTTTTTAGTTGTCAAGGCTCAAAGATTTTTGTTACATTTGTTTTTGTAAGACGTTTTAAATATAACCCGAAATCAAATAAGACTTGTAAATTAATATTAATAAAATTTATATAAAACACAATTGCAGAATAAAATATTTTTGTTCATTAGAAAATACAGCCAAATATTATTTTTTCAATTTGATCGATGGTGTTTTTTAATTTTTTTCATGACAACTAAATTATTTTAATTAATTAAAAATACTCAGAACATTCCGATTAAGTATCATCAAAATTTTCTTTGAAGATTAAAATGTATAATTTGTTTTATTAAAAATTTAGATGTACCAGTTATAATTAAATTGATATATTAATAATACTGTGCAATACAAGTGAGTTTGTTTTGTTGTCTACGGGCTTCGTTAATGTATCGTAAATTTAAGCAATTATCATTAAAAAAATGTAATAAAGCTGTAATTAATATAATTGGGAGTAGGCTTGTATCGCGTTTATCCGAATATTATTTCTCTTTCGAAGTGAAAATGTTTTAAATACAGATGTTTTTTTTATTTTAATCGATAAAACGAAAATGAAAGAAATTTTATTTCTCCAAATAAAATAATTATTAAGAATTTTCAAAACAAAGTCTATTATTTATGAACAGTGCCCTTTCAGTTTATAACTTTTCTTTCCTCATTGAAACAATGACAAAATCATACTGAAGTTTTGATATCTATGAAACATACTCTACAAAATATAAAAGACTAATAACAACAAATTTATTTTTTAAATAGATCGGATAGAAGTAAACCTTAACCTATTATTGAATTAGAATTAATACTACAAAGCCATAATAAAAATTTATTACAGTTAGTGAACACATTAAAATATTACCGTTAAAAAACAAAAAGATTCACTTTGTTTATAACATTTTTCTCAATAGAATTTTTGAAACTACATAAATAGATATCAGAGCACAAATAGAAAAATAATGCCCTATGCATTATCAATCTGTCTTTAGAGAAAGTCTGAATTTATCAGTGAACGTCTAACGGCTGGTGCTGCTGGTAATGATGGGAGATAATGAAAGTTATATTAAGTTTTATTTTGTTATAAACAATTTTGTGGAATGTAATTGATACATGTACTGTAACTTAAAGTAACACGTTAAACGCCATTTTTATAAAATCATTAGTGAACACAAAATTAAGTTTTCCTTTAATGTACAATGTCCTTTTTCATTTGATTACAATATCGTGACAGGTACCTCTTTGTAAGTGGTTAGCCACTGCGCCATGCGAACAATTAAAAGTAATTTAAAAGAGGTATGAGAATTTATGTAGAGTTTAAAATGTTATAGACCGCACCCTGGTTAGGCGAAAGTCTTTTTTGGATATTGATATCCACTCGTTCTCTCAAAAGAAGATTATAAGTAACACCGGACTTGAGGGGGCAGAGCATGGAAGGTGCTAGCCTAAGTCTCTTACTAGTAGCTAAGCTCGAGGGCTCCCTCGGGAACCTTGGCTCGGGTTGCTACTTTGGTTCACAACCGGACGGGTGCGCCGACGAACTTTTTTGACGCTTCGACGGTCGCTCCGTGGAGTGACTAGGCTATAGAGTCCCCGAGAGAGGACTTCGGCTTGGACTGTCACTTTGCGAAAGCCTATCGGATGTTTCTGTTTTATAATGATATACTTATAAGAAAAAAAATACAAGGCATCGTAGTCACAAAATGAATAAAGAAAATTTGATAGTACCAAATAAATACTGAGTTTTTTTTTACTCAATATACAGAAAAGAAACATCGGTATGAGAATGTTACCAGATATAAAGAATGCTACAGCTAGTGACATCTAACGTTCTAAAGTGGTCAAGCGCCAATAGGGAATAATAAAAATGGTTATCACGCCATTGTTTTCAGTTTAGTATACAAAAGCGCTGCTACAAGGTGTCGCTACTATTCACTACAAAAAGTTAAAAGTGAAGCCAACATTTTTAATTTTATTTTATAGTTTACATTATTATTCTTTCACAATATCTGAACTATATTTTCGCCAAGACAATAGTAAACAAATTTTTATAAAAAAAATAGTTACTTATACATATTGCAACAGAAAAAAAAACCGACATGAATATAGAAAAGTATATATGTATGTTCATAGCAATGTTTTAACTATACTCAAAAATATCGGAGTAATAATGTGTGAATTACAATTGTGTTTATAAATAGATATCATGATTATTCTACAGTTAATGTTATTTAATACTTATCTTCTAAGACATTAATCTATTTATTATACATGATTGGACGGAAACACAAACTTCAGTCGAAATATGCTTTAAAATGCTATAAACATTATAAAACAGAAATAAAGATATGTCATTATCAGACATTTTGGTATAATGTAATATACAAACAGAACACTTACAAGTATTTTTATATAAAATTATCAGATTTGATTCATTTGAGATGTCTTTTTGTTATTTATAAGTCCTATATGTCTGGTACATGCCAACTTGGCTGTAGTCGGTGGTGAATAAAAGTCTCCTTTCTTCCCAGCCAAGGCCATGAGTCCTTAAAATGTGTACTTGAAGATGTCAACATTACTAATATAAGTTATAAAGTTTAATATTCAACAAGGATCTCAATATTTGGAGACTGCATGTCTAGTATTATCTGATACTGGGAGAAGACACATAACCAGCAGTATATCTGAAATGAAATAAAGAAACTATAAGTACCTCTTGTAATCATTGTCTTGCAATGGCAATTTTCAGGACACAAGATTTCTGTGTGCCTTGCTAGCTACCATTCTTATTATGTATTATAATTATAAATCTGCTTTGATTTGGGAGACACTGTGTCAACAATTAAACAATAGTCAAATAAACAATTTGTTCTAATGAAAAGTTGACTAATTCATAGTATATCTGAGAGCACATGTATTGTGTTTCAATGAAATATGAGAACAAGACATAAAATATATATGAGCTATCCTGGTCTGTGATCTTAAATTAAGAGAGATAAAATTTCTTAGTGTGATAACTACAATATTAAATATACATTACATACCCATTAGATGAACATCTTGTTCAGTTGGTTGCTTTTAAATAAAAGACCTAATTATAACATGCAACTTGGGAGAGCTACCTATCGAATAAACCTAAAGATATACATAACTTAAAGATATGTTTTCAATGTTACATTTGAGAAACCACTTTGAAAACTAATCTAATACAACTTTCATTTAACAATGGTCATTAAACTGAAATTATATTAAGGTACAGTTATATTCATTAACTATCCATATTTTATATTGTGTAGTTTTTAATACTTACGTTATATGCCATCCATAGGAAATCTGCTAATGCTGCAAATGTTGCATCCAACTGAAAGTAGAAATATACAGATGATATTATCTAAGCATAAAATGTACTGAAACCTGGTCTCTTATAAAGGTATTAGTTAAACCTAATAGACATTGTATTGTTCAACAACACTAAGTAATATAAACCATTTTCTTTGTCATGTGGGGAAACATGTAAAAATTAGAAGAAAAGAAATTCAATTTTACCAAGATATTTTAAAGATGCTTGTATTTGGATTGACACATAGATATAGACTAGGAACTGCCTCTTTGCTGTGCATGGTGGGTTTATAAGAACAAAGTGTAGATTTTAATGTGCCAAACTATAACAAATAAACTATCGTAAATAAATAAGCAATAAAATCAAAAGTTTTCATGCAAATAATAAAATCTTAGTAAAGCATGTCCATTAAATTAAAAATTGTTCGAGTCACTAGTATATCGTCAAACAGTCAGCGCGTGAAAGTGAATGTTTTGAATGTTACCAACATTTTGTGGTTATAATTTAAAGACTACAATTACAATTACAACTTCAAAACAACCACTTGCACTACCGTTTCACTGTCCTCTACATAAGTTCAAAATTTCGACCTCTACCCCTTTTTAGGAAGGTAGAAATTGCAACGAAACACACTTTTGACCAGCAAGAGCTTTGCTTCATTCAGCTCAAATAACTGTCACACACACACACAATCATCCATTGAGCAAAATTTACAAGTATAAATAGCTTACATAAATGTAATATCCACCAAGTAGCCACAAGCCAAATATAAATTGAAACAAAATTATGGTCCCCATTGTGATGAGCCACGGTAGGATGAATCCTCTCATCCATATCTTGATACCAATCACCTGCAATTATATAACCTCAATGTAATGTGATACTTATTATCAAAGATGATTTTTTATAGTAAGACTGTTAAGAAGAATAATTACTAAAATCACAAAAATGTATTAAATAAATGTTATGAAAGTATAAAATTTACTGGTGGTTTTTATTCTTTATTATAAACAAAAAAATATAGATAGTTTTAACATATTCTCATAACAAAACAATTTCTTGTACTTACCATCAACACCGAAGAAATAATTAAAGTTACAAAGACTAAAATGAAAATTGTTCCAAAAACTTGAAGAGCTGTAATCAATAAAGAATTTTTTTAAATCTATGATGAGGAATTTAAAAAAAGTTATTGGTTATAATTTCTATAACTTTAACCTTATTTTCAAACTTAACAAAACAATATTTTCCAAGCAAGACAGTCAAAAACCAATAACAACAGAAGAATTTAAAAAAGCAGGGTGTTAATTTAATAAACTGAATTCAGAGATCAAGCACTTTTTAATCACTTTATATTTCAAACTCAATAGTAGAATAACTTAAAACTCATAGTCTGTATTCACAAATATAACAAAGGGGTTATAAAGCTTTCTAACATTTTATTACTGTGGTTAAGATATAAATTAGTTTTACATGAGAAAAAATACTCACATCCCCTGACATCGGCCTCAAACAAAGGGTTCCAAAGTTGTGTCGAATCTCCGCCATCCATTTGGTAAGCTATAAACGTTATGAGAATTACGCTCATTGCCGCTGTATAGACAGCAACAGCTCTGCTGCCGGATTTTACAGTTGAAGACCAAATACATGGTGACCAGCAAGATTCTAACACAGGCATTGTTTCCTCACACAAACGACTTCTTTCTGACCTTAAAAATAATAAAACAGCTTAATACTAATTATATTTAAAACAAAACATATATAAATTCCAACAAGAAATGTGCCACACCTATAATCAACAGTATTTCAAATATAGCTTGCTAAGCATTTAACGTTAATAATGTTTACACCAGATTTATATTACAACAAAAATCGAAAGAAGTGCATTTTTTGGAAATTTGCACTAAACTTAATTCAGAATATCTTAAATTAAGTGAAATCTACGTAGAAATTCGTTGACATTACAACTTGAAAACAATACACAGATAACAAATTTGACATTTTGTTTTTTAAACACAGACTATAAATTTCCTTAAATTTTAATATAGTGTTACTACTTTAACTTTATTATTCTTGTAATATACCAAATTCATAGCTCAATTACTTTAAGTGTAATTTTGTAATTCATAATGGCTGTTTTTCTCCTCCTGTTTTCGTGGTTCAAGTGGACTAAAACACAATACAAGAAAAGTAAAAAAAAATTGTTGTTATTAAACTTTCTCTAATAAAATTCGTTTATAGTACAAGTTTTCTTTTGCTTGATTCGCTCTTTACATTTATATCTGCCGAACTAATCCGCTATACAATTCCTTGACTCTTCGTTCAGTAAGACTGAAATGGGCTTCTGTCTAATGTAAGAGTAACAAATAAATTAATGTATAATTGTTATTTTTTTTTTATGTATTTGAAGGGTATTTGTTGATACATAGTAGTTTTGGCCACTAAAACTAACTCTAATGTAAAACTAAGTATTAGACAAATCAAATACAAAAAAAATAATAAAGATACATAATCCACAGCTCCACGTATCGTCAGTAATCGCTATTAAATACAATGATCTAAGTACCAAATACTACAATTTGGGTAACTCGACATTTAATTGATTTTTTTGTATGATTGTTCACTTGAGTCGATAACTTAAAAATAAAAATGAATGATAAGTATACGGACAGTTTTTTTTTATTACTTGATACAAAAATTGGACAAATAGTATGTAAAAAATAAATTTAAAAAATATTCAAAATGTGCATCAAATTATACATTACTAGAAATGCTACATGATTAAGATACAAGATTTTTTAAAGATGTCATTCAATGTCATAAAATTCAAAAATTACTATAAATCTATTATTAACAAAGTTATACGTCATTCATCCAAGGCTTATGCGAAGTATATCGGAGTGCTTGACCGATAAACATCAAATGAATATCTCCGTAATCGGTTGAAGCTTGATAATATATTGGCGCCGAGTTACGTGTCGCGAAAATACTGCAATGTCAATAATTGATAAGGAGAGTATGAGGCGATAAAGTGTGCGACCATTCCACGCTTTACATTTTAAATAAAAAAGCATTCTGTTTTAAATTTTATTCCGAGGATTTGATCCGCGCAAGTTAACAAGCCAACTGTAATGCAATTATAAAAAAATATAATATAGTTTGAATTACATGATTTTACACTTATAATTCAAAATATACAATTTTTCACTGAATCTAACAAGCTTTATCAATGATCATTGACAAAGACTTTTACTCTTATTAGTCGTTAGACATTGGATCAATGAAAAGGCTCTGCATATAACATCAATCCATACACTCACGTGTATCTTTATAATGCAGGCCCAAAAATACGAAATGCATGTACCTAAATGTTTTTTTGTGAATAAGCACATCATGAAATAAAACTTGATCTCAGAACAAAGTTATATTTTACAAAGACAAACTCTTCCTAAAGAAACTGTTTAAAATGTGCTCAACGCCACTCTAATAATACAGCCGTAAAAGGCTTTTAAAAAGAAAATATCAAAAAGTTCCCGTAATCCTTACCTACTCAAATAAGACAATTCCCATCCAAAATTTAAAATATTCTTGGTAAACCAACAAACGGGTTATATTAATAATTGAAAGAGAAGGTTCAAAGACAATAGATCATCTAAAAAGAAATCATTTAATATAATGTTAGTTATACTAAATGTTTATTTGTAGTTGAAACATTTTTTTTTTAATTATATATCATGTTTATAAGGTAATCAAATGTAAGTATAGTGACAGTAAACAGTATACAGAGATTTTTCAACATTGCAACGATCAATCTTAGAAAGTTCTATATGATATATTCGAACACAAAATATCCCGAGGTATATATGGCAAATATTTTACTATTACAGTTATAGTATAAGCAAAGTTTGTTTTAACAAAAATTGTGATTACAAAGTGATGTTGAATTCTTTTTGAATAACATGTTATAATACAACATTTAAAAATAGATTATAAGATGCTGCAAACGTTTCCATATTGTCTACGTTGATATATCAATCGAACTGAAATGAATATGGAATAAAACAATATGTTAATCTTATCGAACTATATAAATTATCATAAACGATAAAAATGTTTCGTAAAATTTACAACTGGCGATAAAATTTCACGATTGGGTCAATTCAATCGCAGAAAGTGTCATAAAATATTCTTTTAATTATTCATGAGAACTAATATCTTTATTTAGTATAATATGCAGTTGTGGTATTTATTATTAACTATAAATGGCATATCTCGTTTGCTTATTATTTACAGCTTATTTTTCCACTGAGCATATTATGTAAACATTTTTGTAACGGCCTCGCTCCTTTCTCTTTAAAAAAAAACAATGAACAAAATTCAAATCGCATGTTAATAAACTAGTCGCCAAAACAATCCATTTATGGCAACATTGGTATTTCACTTTAATATCAAATATGGAAAGTGCTGATTACTTAATTTGTGAATAATTGAATTAACTTTAAAAAAAATGTTTACGTTAACTTTAAATTCTAATATTTATATTTAAATAGCCATAATGAAAAACCACCGTAAAAAGCAACACTAAATGACAAAATTTAGTTTAGAAAACTCGTGATAAAATCACCGTAGAAATACAAAACATACAAATCATATTTATTACAAGATAATATTTATGCAACTATGAAAGTTTATTTGATATTTTAAGAATTGTTTAAGTATGAAATATTTATTTTTCATTACGTCTCTATTTATGATAAATTATGGGGGAAAAGGAAAAAAATGGCATAGAATGCATAGGTTAGCAAATACCTAGATGTTTAAATGATTCTCTCTGCAATACTAGTTTTCGGATGGAGGGTAGCTATAAATAAAATACAACGTGGTTTTAGAACACTATAAAACATATTCTGAACTTACAAGTGTATATATACGTAGAATATAAAAAAAATCCTAGGTGTGCATTATCTTAGAAACACATTCTTATAAGCGAATCCAACATTGTATAACAAAGTAATCATTTCACCAAAATCGAAAATAGATGACATAGGATGATTGTTAATAGATGTAAATAAAGATTCAAAGGAATGGATAAATGGACTAAATCAAATAATTTTTTTATGAGGTAGATTATAATGAATAAAAAGTATTTTATATTTTTAACATACCTTCGTTTCATCGATAAAAACCTAACGACCTTTACGACGTCGATTTGACGTAATTAGAATTTCTTACTTTTACAAGTCTTACTACGAAATCTTTATATGCTCTTTCATTAAAAACATATAAACTTGTTGATTAAAAATGTCGAACGATAAACGTTTTTATTGTGATGATAAAATCAATATCTTTTAAAAAAATTGAAGATAACGCTAATTTGATCTCGCATATACATTATTTTCTTCGACAGGGTAACAGAAACAACAAACTAATTTACATTTACGATGTGCAACACAAAAACTGTATTAGATTTTTATAAACAGTTATGTAAATTAAGAAATTTAAACTATCGAAGAAGAATACTTATAAATAAAAAATCACAAAGGTTTTAAGACTTAATGATTTAATATATGAATATATAAACAATAAGACAATTGTAAAATGAAATCATGTAATTCTCTATTGCGCCCTGAATGAATGACATGTTAATTTAACAATAGTTTGAAATAAATAATAATTTATGATACGATATATAATGTGTATATGATGTATAGGTACTTTTTACATTTAGTTATACTTTATATGCATAATACAGAGTATATAAAGTAAAATGTATACATAAAAGCGATCTTAATTCCAATAGGGTTTCCTTTAAGCAAACCTTTATACAGTTTGTGAATGTTGTAAAATGTTATTGTATTTATTAATATTGATGTTTGTGTTTTAATTAAAGGTTGTAAATGAGATGTTTTTTGTGTAGTAATGATGCTTTCTGAATATGTTGCACAAAATAATTGTAATACTGTCGTGAAGTAAGAAGCGGTATCGTGCATGATCGCGCCCGGTTCGGCGACGTTCGTACACTCGGTGACTTCATACCGGTTTGATCAGTTTTAGATCGGTCTGCGCCCGCGCGACCGTTCCGTTCATTTTACGAGTCGGTGCGCGATCGATTTTATATATCCAACATTACTAAATTCAAACGACTTTAACCAGTGATTTTTGAGTTAAAAAAACTACGTTCTAGTCAACCAAGTGTACAAGTGACCACCGTCTAAACCCAGGATGTTGTAGTTTTTTTTTTGCGGCGCAACTTTTGCATTCGAGCCTTGTGTTGTGTTGAAGTTTCGGTACGGGTGAAATTGGTACCGGTACTGGTCTGCGCTCGGTATCTGATACCAATTAGTTCAGCGAGTCAAGTTCATTGTCAGTGGTTTTATCAAGATTCAAAAGCTGCCGAGTCGATTTATGGTACGGCCACTTTCTTTATTGTCTCTGTAACGAGACTATGTTTACTCCGCTTGCGTTAATGTGTGATGTTAAATGATTTTTATATACGTACGATTTGACTTGATTTGTATTACTCAAAATTTTAAACCACGCGATGATCTTCTCCCTTTTTTATACGTTACATTACTAGTAATCTAGATAGTCTCTTTAAGATTACACGACGTATTCCGTCGATAAATTTATTAATACTTAATTAAATGTTTAACCAAACAAAAAGAAGTATGATAGTTTACATATGTTTTTGTATGAAATTTCTTATTGATATCATTAAAATACTCAATTATTCGTCGTCAACCAACACGAAATATTTTTTCACGTGTATAAAATGAAGTTTACGATGATTAAAAACTGTAAAAACATTAAAACAATGATCGAAAAACGACAAAACAAGTTGACGAATGCCATAATTACAATGGCAGTAACATGCAAGCGAGTACAATACCTACAGATAGGGTTGCCAGCTTTTAAATTATTACTTTTTTTAATTCAAATTTGTTAACACTTCAGTTTGCTTCTATATAGTGTCTATATAATAGCATTACCCCATATCCACCAGTGGATGTCGTAAAAGTCGACTAATGTACTCTGTCACTTCACTGTGGAAGCCAACGGGAACAACAACACACTCTTGAAACGACTGAAAAGAAGAGTGTAAAGTAAGTGAAGCTAGCTGAATTAGGATACTCTAGGTATTCATAAGTTTAAAACCATAATAGAGCAATGTTTTTATAAAAGCAGATTTACAAATAGATTGCGGTAGATATTCATTTAGTTTTAAATAAAGTTCAACACCAAATAAAACAGCTCTTAAAATTAAACCATTGACCGTACGTCGCATAGGAAGATTCTTTGATAAGCACATATCCGAACAATTGTATTTGTTCTCCAATAAAAAACAATGTGATCAAAACAGATGCTGTTTAAAGACCTATTATATTATACTATATACCTATTATATTATATACCTGTTATATTTATCTTTCTTCTACTGTCATAGTGTCTTCTACTATAATATTATTTATTCTAGTGTCTCACTTCTTTTCAAGATCAGGGGCCATTGAGATAACTTGCATTTTCGATACGGCCGCCTAAAACGGACAACTGGTGCTAACCAAACATTATATATAGTTTCGTTAATTACTTTTCCTACATTTCTACTTAAAAACATGGTAATAGATATATTCATTACATATTACATAATATGTACGATTCATGTAAGGGTTTGGTAATGAAATAATTATAATGGAAATCAGCTTTTTAATTTCCATTTACAATAAGTCTTACCGTGCCGTACATTTACAATAAGCCGTGATAGCCGAGTGGCTACGGACTTTTCGAGTTACGTGCGTTTTAAGTAATTAAATATCACTGGCATTCCCGCGGAGGGTTAGCATCAGGCAGGCGGCCGGCTGTAAAAACCATAGCCAAAAACCTTACCAGTTTGTTTAGTACAGGTGAGGATTTACACATCGCGCCGACCCCAAAGAAAATATTGGTAAAATGGGCGAGACCAAAAAAATTAGTCTTACCGTGCGTTGTAGATGTATTAGATCTCGTAACAGTACCAAATCACAGTGTGTTTAAGACCTGAATAATCAATGATTTTCGATTAACTATTGAATTCCACTGAAAATGGGGTGTACTTGTGTATATTTGTCTCTGATATATATCGAAACAAAAAAATTACGACCTCGCACAGAACCAGAGAACTCAATATTTGGTACTGGACTAGCTAAAAGACTCGTAGATGCTTTTGATTCATACTTTTAAATTGCCAAAAACGTTTTATTCAGAAATATTATTTATTTTTAATTAATCCTTCATACATATATGTTCATTGTTGGGAGCCCTGGATATAAGTGACAATGTAAAAGATTGACCGGCGCGGTGCATGCGCAGGCGTCACGTTGCCATGCATCGTATGCAAGTGTGACGCGAGGTGCGAGTAACTTTAGATGCACTTAAACGATTTATTTATATGAATTTAACTGTGTAATAATCATGCGATGTTTATAACTTTATTATACGACGGAGCTACGAGATAGAGGAGACGTTCACTCGATAGTAAGTCATACATTTGCTCATAACAACATGGCGCTAGATAGATGACAACATCTCATTGTACTCGCCGCTTTTAGATACACAATATTATGGTTCATTAACTCGGTAATTATATTAGCTACTTCAAACTATACAGTAATGTTTGTACACTGCTGCTTGACAACAAAAATGAGAACTGCGGCGGTACATACCTAGATGATATCTATATTAAAAAATTACTCTTTGAATCTAAGCTTTAGATAAAGTATTACGTAACGGAGATTATCCTGAAGATGAAATACTAATATAATTATATATGGCTATAAGTTCATTTATTTACTTATATAATAAATACTATGAGTAATAGATACACAAGACGGATGGTTATAAAAATATTCACTGCGAACATTATTGGGTACAAAGTAAAATTTGTTAGTAATTTTAAGTAAATAAAAAAGTATATTTCAAGCTATGAATATGTATTATATGTCATAACTGTATAATTACTTATATTAATATTGTAAATTATCAGAAATACTAATAACATACCTGCATTTAAAGGTCACTTGTTAGGACTCGTCCAACATTTTCTGTTCTTGGAACAATCGCAGTGCCTTTTCTATCAGAAAATAGCACCTTTAAAATGTTACCAAGTTTGAGTTTAAGGGACTATATAGCTAGTATAATTACAAAGGGCAATTTAAGTTCTTTTTTCTTAACATGAGGTATGGTACTATGTAAACAGACTATCGAGAGGTTAAGGTTGTTGTCAAGTCTATACTAATTACTTAAAACATTCGTTAGGTAGAAAATTTGTTGTTTACAAATAAAAGACTGCTAACATTAAAAAAATGGGGTTAAGAGTCATAAAATTATAAAGGAACAGGATTCATTATATATTATTAAATTGCCTAGTATATCATTTGGTTATATATGTTTTACAAAATTATGTAAATCATCAAGTCCCAAGTTAGAACTATCGGCGAGGTGCTTTGAAGTTTACATCACACATAAAAAATGAGACAGTTGTATGTATTTATGTATGTATGTTAGCACACGTACAGCCCGTGCTGTAAATGTCGTGATGCTGACGTTATAAATTGAGGGACAGTAATTGTTATTCGTATATCATTACACAGTTTAACACTAAACGGCGTGCCAGATCAGAGTTGCATTCCTAAGTACTACATGAAATATACATATATGTGGAAATGGGAATAAATACTGAAGGAGTTTCTATATAATGTTTATTTAAAAGAATTTTAACATAGGTTTTTAGAAAAAGAAGTACAATGTCGGTCGATGAATGACAGAAGTGAAGAATAAGTGAAAAAAGATAGTTATAGCAAAAATAATATAAAACATATATGTTTTTAGTGTTTCCATTAATCCACATCCCGCATATATTTATCTAGATCATATACCCAAAATGTTACTTATGCACTTGTTTTACACGAGTGGTTCCTAAGCATTATTGTGCCAAGCTCCTCCCTGGCCTTTTTAAAAATGTTATCCTCTATGTGACATACATAATTTTCTATTTAAAAAGAAGAATATAAATATTTTTGTTTAAACTTAGCATTGCATTTAAATGACCCGGAGCGAAAGGGTCAAAACTCGTAACGAGTCTATTTCGAAATTGCCTTCTGGGGTGTGGACTTCACGATAGGAAACATTGGCTTAGACCATACAAATATACGCTAGACTAAACTACATTAGATTAGAAAAAAATATTTTATTTCCTCTTATATTATGGAACTAAGGTTTATTTGACAAAGGCAAGCATTAGGATGTATTTGTGTCATAAATAATTCTGGAATCATGTCTCCCTTTATGGCAATGCTTTAATTATAAAGGGGTTGTTTATATTTGAGACTTTAAGATTATCAACCACTGTATTATGTCATCGATTCCATACCTAGAAGTCTGGAAACAACTGCCTTGTAGTCTTTACATATTAGGTGAAGAAGCTAACCCATTTCATTTGCAGGACTTTCAATACTAAGAAATTTTTGTTCGTAGAGTTTGTAAATACAGCGAGAGTGCAAGAGAGAACTATGATCTACTAAAGTTATGTGTTAAATTAAAGTTTTTCTCTCATTATGATGGTACATGACTATAGTTAAACGAACGTATGCTTTTCTAAACCTGTCTAACTAGCTACAACTCTCATATTGTAAATCAGCCGCCTTAACAGCGTTACTGTGTTCATCATTCTCAACACCTGAGAGCTAGAGTTAGACGAACATGTTTCACCATCCACTACCTCACAGTCACTAACTAAATCACATGTAATTGAGGTACATTTAAAAATGTACTAGCGTTGAAAAGCATCAGCTTGATTTATATCTCCCGCCTAGATTAAAACAACAATATCTTTACAAGCCATAAGACCAAAATCAAAATACTTGTTAAGCTTCTTCGTACGGTTAAATTTAACTAAGAACACTTCACCACCCAAAGGTTGTTAATGGTTACCTATTCACCCGTTAGTAGATACGGACGCTTAACGGTCAGACGGATGTACCGACGCCGGCAACTATAAAGCTTATGTGCTTTATGTGAGCTTCCAATAATAAAGTTTCTTCCGTATATGAAGAGAGCTTGTGAATATAAATCGTGGCTGACTACCATTAACATGTGAGTTATTTCATAAAGCTTACTCTCTATCTGTTAGATAATAGCAATATTAATAAATTTAGCAAAATCAATCTTTGTCTTAATAAACGTATAAAATCAGTTAGCTCTGAAGGAAAGTTATATTTTTCATTTAATGTAACTTTTGTTCGTTCGTTCATTCGTTAATTTATTTACTTATGCACGTGAATCATAAAGAAAATGTAAAACACACACACAGTGACAGTAGTCCTATTCCGCTCAAATAATATACTAGTAAGCTATATATTAGATATATAGAATTCAACTACTTTTTAGTCAGTTATCTATGTTCTAATTGGATAGTAATATAGTTTTTAAAATTCGAACAGGAAGCATTAAATATCCACTGATGTTAGATGTCAAATTATCATTGCTATATTGGATAATTTTTAATGGTTGGAAACCAGTGAGATGAAATATAAGTAAACATAGATCGGTTAATAAATACTTGATATAAAAAAAGTTCTTTTAAAAGAGATACCCGAGTTGTACGATCCATCTATAAATTTATTGGGAGCCGTCCGCCCATGCGCCCAGCGATTTCAACATCGGCGCGTTGGCGTCGACACAACGTCCACGCTTTTTAAGGAGAGCTTAGATATGTTTTTACAACGATAATCCTTAACTTCATTATAATAAACGAATATATTTTGATAGCATTGGAAGTTAAAGTTTTTTTATAAATCCAGCTACTGCTATCACATTTTATATAGCCAAAACATGGGTGCAATAGGCTTTTACAAATAAACTAGCGGACTCGGCGATCTTTGTTCCAACAGTCAATAAATGGGCGGATTTATGATTTTAAAATTATACAATATTTTTTTTTATTATATCAGTACAAAAATACAAAATTTGATTGAATTAATTTGAATTTGAGCGCAAGTGGATCGTGAAGTTTTCGGCCGTTGAAGTTAAATTTAGTGCTTATTACCCTATTCCCGACGGAAACAAACACAAAAATTGGTTCAGCCTTATCGAGTTATATATACATAAACAGTCTTTTTTGTTTTGTTTTCGTGGAGGAAATGCCTTCGCATACCTGCTTTCGCAGGGGCAAAGATAGGTTATGTCGGACTTGCACCGACTAAAACCTGCACGATGTTCCTCCTCGTCGCTGTACGGCGGGGCCACGGGAACGCTTGAGCACAAGTCCGCGACCCCGCCAGCGCCGGCTGCACCGCGCAGCTCCGCCTCGGGGGACGAACTCCTTTCTCCCTCTGCAAGGGCGCGCCGGAACATTCAGCGCGCCCTCCTCTCGGCCTCTATTCCACTTCGGGCAACGGATTCCCCCGAATCCGTTACCCAGAGGCCATGGGAGCCAAGACAGGGAACTGTCCCGGCTCCTCGCGGCGGATCAGGTCTTGGGCTCCGCCACCAACCATGTTACGGCCGCAAGGACAGGGCGAGCGGTGGAACGAATACCGACACGCCTCGTCCCCCGCGGCCCCACCGCCGCCGCATCAGAGGTGCGGCACCGCTTAGTCGCGGAGGATAGGGAGAACGGCGAACCGCAATACCGGCACTCCTCTCCCTCCGCGACTCCGTCTCGGCTGCGGGGGCAGAAAAGTCTGCCCGCGCAGCCCCTGGCACACATCCTAGGTGAAGCTGGCGCAGACAGCCCACCCGGAGCGGTTGCAGTTGTAGTACCAAGAAAAAAATAGTTATGACTTATATAAAGTTTAATATTAAAATCTATTGAAACAAAATACACATTAATAAAATAATTACCAAAACAATTAATACCTAAAGTAGATTGTTAACTACTTGTAAGGTACGTTAAATGCTCTTTCATTTGTACAATCTTGCTGTATATTGATTCATTAATCACACTTTTATTCTACCAATTAGAATTTTAAAGATGATAATATTTATGTCCATTCTTATATATTTACCTATTTAACATTTTATAAAAAATATATTACTTATAAGATAGTCATGGCCAGATTTAAGACCATTAAGAGATGTGTATATATATGACGCCGTGATAGCCTAGTGGTTTGGGACCTCGGCCTCCGATTCCGAGGTCGCAGGATCGAATCCGGCGCACACCGATGACTTTTCTGAGTTATTTGCGCTTTAAGAAATTAAATATCACTGGCTTTATCCGCCAACTCGCACTTGGCCAGCGTGGTGGCGTGGTTCTCCATTAGGAGAGAAGGCCCCGAGTCTCAACAGTTGGAACATTCAGAGGGTTGTAAAAAGAAAAGAGATGTTTATAAAGTGTATTTATTATATATAGAAATATCTATTTTCAAAAAGCATAAATGTCGATTGAGTTTGATTATTAAGAAAACAGATTTCTTAAGGATTTCCATAATATATTATAATACTTTTTTACTGTAGTGTATTATTGGTTTTTATCCATGAACATTACATTTGTCTTAAATAATGAATAGCGGAGTTTTTAGTTAAACGACAAAGGAAAGTCAAAAGGTGTTTAAATATATGCGAATCATGATGTACGTATTTAAAAATACATGTAATTTTTTTCTTCTTCTGAATCGTTGACAAACTACAGCGGGTGCAACGACCCCGTCGCCGAATTAGCAACACACGATACCACGCGAGGTATTAAACTCTTGAAAAGATTTAATACAGCCCCGTTTCGCGTTGCCGTCATGTAACACGATACAGCCTATGCTAATAAATTAAATTTGGTTGCAATAAGGTTCAGTTATGGTTCCGCAGGTTTCAACCTGCTTCCGTAACGCAAAGGATAAGGATAAGTACTTCCCTTTAACCCAGACATCTCTGGGTTATGGTTGGCGGAAATAATGAGATAGAAAGGATTTATTTATCAAACAAAACAGTAGTGTACAGTAGCGTGTAAACCTTACTGTGATCCAGTGTGAAGGGTGTTGTAGCTAGTGTAATTACTAGGGTAAAGAAACTTAACACTTTTATTTTAAGGCACGATGTCGTGGCGTATTACTTACAATCATGTGAATGTCTATCCTTTTATCGCAACGTTGAATAAAAAAAAGAAGAATTTAGAGGTAAAATGTTTTTAAAACGTCTGCCTAATTATCACTCTAATATGTAATATACGTATATGTAATACTGTAATAATGTTACAGTGAAAAATCATTAATTAAATGAAGGTTATTATATGTCATGAATTTAATTTTAAAGAATATCATACGTTTAGATAAAACTAAATCAAGCACTTATTATTATGTAATAAACATATAGTTGTAGTGAACAGGATAAATAATAAAATAGTATTTAAATTAAATAAATTTTGAATGTACAACAACTTTAAAGTTAATTATTATATCGCATTCAAAGGTCTCTGTCGTATAATAACACAGGAGGAAATAAACTAAAAAAAATCATGTGTAATCTACATAAATATGAAACTAGAGTATTTTCGTTGACTGTGCTTAATCCAGCTTAATCCTCTACAGTTTTATTGTTACTTGAAATTAGAGTCAATTGATTGGTTGGACAACATTAACTTTGCTAAACGTAATTATTTTTATTTCATTTATGGATATTAATACTTGATTTGTATAAAATCATCATGCGAAGTCTAGTATTACGCAAAAGTTTCTCTAAAAATTGATACAGTTATAATGATTATTATTACCTAGACGGTAAGAGAAATCTAGTAATATTGTACTTAGATTAAGAAATATATTGCGTTAAGTATAACAATTAGTTACGTAATACGGAACCCCAATGAAGATATGTATCGTTCGTCGAAACTGGAGTGAGCTTTGCCCACTGCCGGGTCGGTGCGGTTCAGTTTGTTTTTCTGTTCTTTTATATTAACTCTTACTGCTCGTTAATCAATTATTGATTATAAATACGCTCCATACGGGTACAGATTTTAAAGAGGGTATATATTTCTGTAACCATGTCTTAAAGATTAATTTTAGGCAGGTTTTTACGCTAACATTTAAGTGGACAGAAAACGGTTGCATCGTCCATTTATATTGACTTTGAGTTTGGTTATTGATTGGTATTAAGTACAAAAACATACACTGTATATAGCTCATTTCTTGTCAACATCACGTTAACATTAGATTAAACCTTTTTTATTATTTTGTTTCTTTACTTTTGTGATTTTAAATGATTTGGTATGATTTGGCAATTATTTAAAAAATGCTTATATAAAATTGACGACTACTTTAAAAGCGTTCAAGAAAAGACAAGCATATTTTTTTAGTTACTTTTTTGAAAGTATTGATTTTTGAAAAGGTAATAAAGAAGTATACAATTAAGAGCAAATACCAGCATCCCTTTAAAGCTTTTAAGAGGTTCAAATGTAAACTCGTTATTTAACAAGTTATACGAGTCCAGCCACGGGACACAACTCTGTGCAACAAAATTGTGAAAAGTGAAGATATGTATCATGAGAAATGTTACGTCGGTAATCAGTTGCGACCTGTTACACATTTTCACGATTAGGATCACTAAAACCTGTCAGCGGGGAACCAGAATTTCCAGACCTCTTTATGTAATCAATTACAACAGTCATTTATTATACCATAAGCTGTCACTAACAAATACTAAAATACTTTCATTATTTCAATCTGTATTTGTTGTATAACAAAGTCAGTACTAAACTCTTCCTCTGTTGACCTGACAAGTAATATGTAGGGGTTTGTGTTGCCATTGTTTTAAAATATCGAATATATAGTAAAAGGCGCCATTGAATTTTAATGTCGTTTATGTATACATAAGCAAATTAGTTTTTGTACACGTTTTTAAAGGAATCTATAAAGTAAAAAAAGGTCTTATTTCGATGACTTAACATATCGCGTTCCCTCTAGAAACCATGCTATTTATTAATTAAACATTATTAGTTTACCATCTCCTTTAAAATATAAACAAATTGCATTACTATAAAAAACTGTAAGTTTTTAAGTATATCAACATTTCTTTATGAACTATCTAAAGTTAATTCGAATTGATATTTATGTTTACTTACACAACTTTTTTGTTAATGTAATGTTTATTAAACTACTAAAACGGTATTTTTTTTTTACAACCCACTGAATGTTCCCACTGTTGGGACACGGGGCCTTCTCTCCTAATGGAGAGAGTTCTGGCCATAATCCACCACGCTGGCCA
>DWHU01000250.1:0-23207 GCA_018247975.1 Parides photinus
TACTCTAATTATGAAGCCAAGTACAATGTTCTTTTATTTAACACAAAAATTTTGTAGCACTACAATGTATTATTCACCCAAACAATACATGTATAGTAATACTTTCTCCAGTTATTCATTGAGATCGGTAATTATTAAAAGCTAGTGAATTTTCTGCTTTTGATTTCTTGAGAAATTCAAAATTTTTCTTAAGTAATTAGGTGGTGTAATAAATAATTATTCTTATCATTAAATACATTCCTTTCTATAGTACATTATACGTACTGTTTTTGTTCCGAAACACCTTGTGTTATGTGTAAGATATATATTTTTAATAGAATGTGACTAAGGTTTTTCATGTTTTAATAATGAGCCTGCCTACATGGGTTCTTTCTCGCGCAAGGTGCGAAGATGGATTTCTCCACTTCTATCCCAAACAAAGGCACCGTTAAATAAAAGGCTTTAATTACTAGTTGTATTTCATTATATATTACATTATTAAGTGCATTTGTTGTGCCATAAGTGTCTCCCCGCCTCTGTTATGGGCGACGAATGAAGGTTAATAATTCTTTTCGACGAATTCAATTTGTGGATAAGAAGATTGAGCTTTTGTCCTACACCTTTTCCGCGGATATGTTCGGTGACGTTGCTTTTAAGCCGGTAAAACTATTTCCCGCTTCTTACTTATTTCTATATATTACCTTAAATGTACTATAAATACGTATATCTTATATATTTAACTATAACTTATAAGTCGGGAAAGGGAGATAGTTTATACTTGAATCGAGATATTAACTCTGATCGGGTTTGCCGGGTTCTGCCTCGTCGTCGCAGTTGCAGTTGTAACGTAACACTCCATCCATGTACTCGAAGATAAATCTGCTGACGTAGATTGTTCGCGTGCTACAAAACTTAAAGCGTCTAGAATTTTTTTTTAGAAATTGTATGTTATGGACATAAGATGAAGTTATTATAATTTTTTTTCAATCTTTATTGTTTTAGGGAATTTGAGCCTGAACAAGGCTATGCCAGTACAATCGTAACTTAATCAACTCAATGCTACTAACAATATATACCAACATTAATTACAAATATAAACTATTGCAAATAGAAAAATAAAAAAATTATATATATAGTTACAGCAGCTGCAAATGTGGGTGCAGACAGGATACAATGACTATTACCAACATATCTGATGTATGTTTCAAATGCTTTAGTAATGTCTCCCTCATTGGTTCAGTCCGCATATATTCAGTTAATACGTGATATACATCTTCAATTCTTTCACATAAATCACAATTGGGTGACGTTACTATTTTTATTAAAAATATAATGTATGAGCGGTATGTATCCGCGCCGTAATCTAAAAGCTTGTAGTACAAGCAGCAACATACTTATCTTACATTATTGTAGTTAAGTACAGGCAAATACACTATCAACAACATTTTCTACGGAGTGACACGTGTTTCTAGAATAATAGATTTCACGGACATTCACAAAATTTTGTGGGGCATAATGGATAAAACCCACTATCCTCTTGTTATAGAATTTCCCAAATGTCAATAGCGGGAACATTAAGTAGCCTGCTTATTTTTGACGTGACAACGTCTTAAATTAGGTTGCGGCTCGGAGTCACTCCTGAAAAAGTGTAACGCCCGGTAACGTTACGATGAGTCACCGAACGAGAGAGAGGCGCGGCGGACCGATCATGTTTGAGTGGGAGAGAGACGCAAGGCATTCGCCGTTACATGTACAATGTTTTAGTAAACAAAATATATTTCTATAGTTAAAATTTGTGCAATTCTTATTTTCATTCAATTCATTGTTCCTATTGTGCAACTTAATAATATTCATATCAATAAATATTCTACCGAGAAAAAGACGTTGTCACGTAAAGTCTTCGCCCGTAAAACCGACTTTACAGGCAACCGGTTTTTTATTTTATTTAAAACCGATACAGTAAACAACGATTGCAAATTTTATAAGATATATTTACTGCAGTAGTAAGATGAAGTAGGTAGTCGTAATTAGGTTTGGATCGAGGATAGGAGACAAATGCAGCGGTGACGTGGCGTCGCGACGCGTCCCGTGTTCCCATTCGGAGTTGAGCGGCGCATCTTCCGCATTGTGCGTGCATCTCGTCACACGCGGACATCTTCAGAGCTGCGCTTCTGGATTACGCGATTTATAACAGAAAGATCTGATTATCGAAATAATTACAGAAATTTAACTTTAATAAAGAAACCAAAGGCTAGTAAAAAAAAATCTGTACTTACCCGAGCATTCAAGAATTTAAAAGTTTGTAGTTCTGGTGGTGGATACATGGTCTGGAACTGTTAGTAGGTTTCTGTTGATAGAGACCGTCTAGACAGGTCCTATTTCTTTTCAAACAGTAGTGTGCAAACATTACTTTGTTCCGCTTTCAAGGGAGTTGTAGCTAGTCAAATTACTGTTGTAACGAAACGTAACATCCAATGTCTCAAGACAACGTACGCAGTGTTGCTGCGTATACCATTCTAAGTAATACCAGTTATGGGCAGGCGTATTACTTACCATCAGGTGAACGTCCTGCCCGTCTCGTTAAGTTGTATACTAAAAAAGCAAAAACATTTTTTTGTTTAAGTGGACTACAATATTTATGTACTTGGTATAATCATTAAATCTTGTAAAATTAAGGCTATAGTTATGCGGGAAAGAAACGAGATAGTGTTAATTATAATATTATAATTAATCATAGACTATTGATAATTGTCATACTTAACGTTTCACCAAAGAATGATTTTTAACTAGACTGATATAATATAGGTCTCGAGCGTTTATTTTTATCTCCAAACGATGTTATATACGTATATAGAAATTGCATATACATTGGTAAAAAACGTACAATGAGAAATTAACGTAACTAACCGGTGTAATTTTTCGACATAATAGGCTTTAAGTATTAGCTTCATGAATTTTAACAAATCATTTTATTACATCATAGTTAGTACTCTTACGTTGTTAATATAATTATAACAATTAATGCAAAAAGACACGCGTAAGGTCACTAGTGGTTAAAGTTAAAATAAAAAGGCTGATACAATGTCAGAAGGCTCACCTCAACCTCAAGTCAAGAGTTATAAAGAAAAAAGGGTGCAAAACGAAAATTAAAAATCTAAATTAAAAATTGTGTTAGTTTATGTATTGTAAAGTTTGTCAATAGTAAAAGTTTACGTGTATAATAAAATAGAGAAAGAAATTGTACAAATTTTAATATAAACTTACTAAGGGGCTTAAAATTACTTAACGAGTGATTTAAAACAAGCAAGTTATTAGTAACAAGGTTCTTGAGTTCAACTTGAACTCTAAAACCCATTTGAACTATATTCTAGATATAATAGGGCAGGCGTGTCACTTACCATCAGGTGAACGTCCTGCTCGTCTCATTGCTTAGATAATAAAAAAAAATACATTTATGAAATATGATTATAATGTTTAAATAAATTTAATTGTTTTTACTTTTCTCCATTTCCGCGATTACTAATATAATTATCAAGTTATCTCAGTGGAATTCTGCGTACCCCGAGAGCTACGCGTTCTACGGCAGGAAAATCACTGGTCTGAAGTTACTTAACTTTAAAGTCTATATCTTGCAGACGTTTGGTAAGGTATAAACATATAAATACAGATACTAGACCAGTACGGAAAAGTACGACAAGTACCCTTTTTGAAAAAGCTCACTTTTCACAGTAGAACTCGACATGCTTAAATGTTGATAATAATAATGAAAAAATAGTTCATCATCATCATCAGCCAACAGACGCCCTGAGACTGAGGCCACTGAGACTGAGACGGCTTTGTTAATTCTGTTTATTACACAGAATTAACAAGCAGTTTTGTGTCAGTAGGTACTTACTTTTCCTATTGTAGGAATGTGTCGTAGACTTAGCCCTATCTAACTTTAAACAAATATAAGCCAGCTGTCATGGCCTTACAAGAATTATTAAGGATTTTTCGTTGCCATAATCTAACGTTAAATTTTTTAGAATTTTTGTGCAATAGTTTCGTTAAACAACATAAATCATTCCTCAAATCAGGACACGCGGTTAATGAAAAAGTATATTCCAAAATTTTGTTTTGTTTGTATTTATGTTGAATATTAAA
The DNA here is from genome assembly GCA_018247975.1 of Parides photinus. NCBI lineage: Eukaryota > Metazoa > Arthropoda > Insecta > Lepidoptera > Papilionidae > Parides > Parides photinus. Next base: position 4,123 of record DWHU01000250.1, read on the forward strand.
TATGTATTCGCCATGACCGTGTTCATACTAGGTTAAGAAAAAAACTGTTTTTGTATTCATGTATATTCAGTTATATTTTAATATAACGTAACTTGTAATAAAGGTTGTTATCAAAATAAATATTTTTAGAAAAAGAATTAATATGGTATTGAATTATTTTCAATATATTATTTTATTGTGAGCAGTAGGTGGTGGTTGAAGAGAAGCTCGTGTCTTGCGCAGTGTGTCCGCATTCAGCACGGTGCATGTATTTGTGGCTGTTACGATTGGTCGCATGCCCTAGTACTATTTGTTGCTCGCAGAGCGGGCAAACGTCCAGTTATTCTAATTTTACTTATAATCGATGCCACCGCCGCTGCCGACTCATAGGAGAAGACTTGCTTATCCGTCAATGGCTAAGGCCGATAAATAGACCTTTGTCCCTATGTTACTCTAAGCGACAATCTTTAATTAAAAAGTCTTTGTCCTGAAAACCGGATGACTGTTGATGACCAAATAATAGTTAACATTTTTTATATATTGTATCAAAGAGAATAGTTTGGGAACAGTTTTTATTTTTATTTTATACACTGTGTAAGCAGTTAGCTTGTCCAAGCAGGCCACAGGAAATATTAAAGGAAGAGTAAGCCTCTCATAATGCAACAATTTATCCTAGCTTTTGTTTTCAGATGCTATTGATGATTATGTAAGGTTCATCGTTTCTGTTTGTAGTGGTTACGATGAAAGGGATAATATCTTTCAATGTATTTTATTCGAAAAATAATGGACTTTTGGATTAGACCTTTTCCATAAAGCTATCATTTATTTTTTAAAAACAGATTTAGCATACAATTTTTAACAACTACACCTGAAATTAAAGGATAATATTGTAATTTCTTGACAAACGCACTCCCAGATTTTAATAATAAAAAATTAAAGTAATGTATTTTGAAAAATGGCAAAAATAATATAGATTTATTTTGATTTTAAATAACATTACCAAGAAATTCTTTCTTTTTAGCTATACCCGTACGTCATTAATTGTTTTTTACGTTTAAAAGAAGCCGAGAACGTAAATGGTTAGTAATTTTTAATTACCTAGCAAATAATGTGATGTCAGAATTTAAAAATTACTGACAATGTATTTTTGCATAGTTGTCATAGTTCAGAACAGCACATTCAGGATCAGCGCAGAACTTTTGGCTGCGATCAAACTATGGATATTATCGTTTATAAAGTAGGAGAAGTTCTTACAAATTTTAATCTTTTTTATTTTTGTTTTTGTTAATGGTAAAAAAACTCAATGCAAGTATTATTAAAAAAATAATCATGTAAGTTTTTTTATTATACAGTGTGTTGTAATAAACTTGTGAAGTAAAATTTTTAGCATTATGTATTAGTTGTTATGAAATTTTATGTATAGATAAAAAAAAATGTTGAAAAAAAAAATTATAGTTTGGGAAAATGGGCAACACAGTGATGATTGTATTTGTAATGATATTAAACATAGTAATAACAGCTGTTTAATCCAAAATCAATAGCGAAATGTTCAAATCTAAGCTGATTACAGTATTAATGTTATATAGGTCGCAATCACCGGCCGCGTGGCGCGTCATCTTCATACGTTTTTACGCATCCATAGATAAAAGTGTGTGCCTGCGCGCGTGTGAGTGCGCCAGCTCATATTTGAGCGAACGCAGCGGCATCAGCGCCCCGTGAGAGAATTATAGCGTGAACGCTGACTTGTTTCGATGCCGTCAGCGCATACATTTCAATGTTGTGTGCGATTGTAAATTGTACTAATTGGGTATGGCGGCCCTTTCTTACAAAACAGTGGTTTCATCAATAACTACCCCAGTGGCGATTTTAGTCTGTAGAATCGTTCAGTGAATTGCAGAGTCGCGTTGAGATTCAACACAACGCACGCAAAACTATCGTCTAATCTGAGTGCAATATGCACTTTACAAGTGTGTGCGTGTGTAGTGTTCACAAATAGTCGATCGGAAAGGAGTTCGATGCAATGATATCAATCGTAAGTATACAAAACTTTAATTAATAGATTTAGAACACACGAATGAAGATATTTTGAGGTTATAATTTAAAATTCGGATTAAGTTGTACTAATGCTGAAAGATTATTTTGTTTGTGTACTGCTATAGTTGTTGGGATGTCCAATGTTGTTATTTAGTTCTGATTTTAGTACGTCACAGGAATCTGCTGTTACATATAACTAAGTACTTTATTAAAGTGTTGTTTCTGACAAATATTTCTTGCCGATACAATGAATAAGGTCGACTTTCGCAACAACAAAGGAGCGTGATAATGGTATCATTACTCGGCATTTAAAATAATTTGAAATGATAAATGAAATTTTACTTACGAACGTCACAATTTATAATCTGCGTGTTTAGGTAATAAAAATACTATTACCATTTTTGTTATTCCATGCATTAAATCACCGTTTTTAGCTAATGTAGATACGGTTTTATTTGATAATAGTAACAATATTTTACCGGTGAATCGTCGTTGTTCCTTTAACAATATTTTATGGTTTCTGATTGTTGTCTTGAATGACTGCGTATCACAAGTTCAGTTTTTACTCAATATGAATGTTTGATGTAAACTTAAATGTCGGAATTTTTATTAGAAAAGTAGAACATTTATTAGATTAGCGAATTGTTATGGCTTAAATAATATACTATTTTTTATTATATATATTTTCAATGAATAGACTCCAGTGCGATAAATTATGCATCAACTACAGGAAATGGTTCAAGGTCAATACTGAAAAATGTGCACTAGGCGTGCCTGGTGTTTAATATTCATTATCTGACTATAGAAATGTGTAACTTCCGATGAAACTAACATTTTCGACGATTGACACGAGTTGTGAGGAATGACGGTATACTGTTACTATTTCAGCGTTTTTTGACGGTATCACAAAACTCAGCATACTAATAAAGTTTACATATGTACGCACAGATTGATGTTTGATGAGTAAACATTACGAACAGATATTTTACGGAATCAGTGTTTTAAAGGTGATTAAGTGTGTTATTTCATGCTCCGTATGTACAAAACAATGACGCACTCAAATTAATTTTTCAGAACTAAACGATACATATACGTTTTTATACTGATCATATCATTTTACTACAGATTTAGTATATATTATTAGGTTAAAATAAATAGATTAATGTGGTAATTTTTAAATAAAAATGGTATTGATTTAGAATGAATAATCATTTTGAATTATGATTCTTTTGTATTGGTAACTCATAACAACGCATTGACGAACTTGCTAATTAAATACAAATAAATTTATATTAGTTTGCTTATCTATTGTAGAATGTTTATATATTTATTTAAAAACTTTTTTGTACACACAAATAATATACAAAAAGGCGGACCCTTTCGTGAAATGCCAAAGGGTATTTTCTACTAGTCAATCACAGGGTTGAGCAGAATATAAAAATGTGGGGGGTATAGAGTATGCGGGGGTAGTACCGTTAATATGTAGAAAATAATTACATGTAGTACATTCTATAAATTATATCAAATATGGTATATACATGTAAAGAAATGACAATTTTTTTAATGGAAATCTACATGATGCCGATGTGCGAAAAGTTTAGACGATCCTTTTTTAAAAGAAAATAAAAATTGACACTGACGTGAACTATAATATAAAATTCGAGAAAGAGTACTTTTAAATGTCGTTTCTTTATTTGTAAAGCAACGTAAAACAAGCTCATTTCATTAAGAGAGCGATTGGTCTTATATATACACGGACAGCACTCATAAAATGTTTTTGAAAATGTTTTCATTATTTTAGTAACACGGCAGAAGACTTTTTCTCGATTATGATACTTTTTAAACGCTCTTCGACTATCAAAAATCACATTATATCTTATCATAAATTATTACGTAGATAAGTACACATAAGTGTAATTTATCGCTAAGATTGGGATTACCTCACTTCACAGAGATTTAAGTACGGTCATTCGCAAACACTTAGCGTATCATCCGACTCTTAAGTTTATATGTATTAATAAAACGTTATTCTTTTATGATTTGCTTATTGAAGTATTTTTTCTTACTTCCTTATATATCATGTAAGAACAAACGAAATGAATAGTTTTCGTCACGCAATATGCAACGAAGATGCTGCTAAGGTAGCGGGTGCGAAATATTTTGCTTACTGGTTACATGTATAAAGTACATATTACTGTAACACAAAAATCAACATTTTTATGCATAATTTAGATGGAAAAGTAGGCGTTCGCAATCTAACGAATTATTTACACAAATATTTACAGACGGTGGCTTCTCGACGCACCATATACCTATATATGGTTAAAATAATATGACGCTATAAAACTGATGTTTTACGATTGTATAAGAGTAACAGAAAATATGAAATTGTTTTGATAAATTTTATTTTACCCTTCTGTAAGACTTTTCCATTATTAAAAATGTTTTTGTTCATCCGTCAATTAATCTAATATGACTGTTATTAAAATTTCAGTACTTGCAATATATTCAACGTACAATCTTTACAACAATAAATATTAAATTTACTTTTAGTATATTACCTTTTATTTATTTCATAATAAATGTAAACTGCTAGAATTTTTTGAAAAAGTTTAAAGATTTCAAAAGCTTACAATCAGTAATTTAAAAGTACTCATTAGATTTTGAGATTTATTGTGTGTATTATGTGGTTTAAGTAAGATTTCATTTAAAAAGCACGCAACTTGTTTTGGCGGAGAAGCCCAGCGGTGACTTAATAAAGTGTGCCGGCAGCAGTTGGATATAGTTAACAAATTGCCGTTTACGTTATTCTTCAAAGCCAAGGTGAAGTTGCGGATTCGGTATTACGATGCGTTACCTTCCGCCATTAAGTTTGTCTATGTCGAAAAATGTTAGTATCCATTCTACTCTCCCTTTACATGTGCATTTACTATAAATTGTGAGGTCTAAAATATAAAACGTTCCTATGGAAAAGGAAGTTGACTTATCTGTTCCTATGGCTTGAGAAAAAATACGAAGTTAATTTCTCGTGCTTATCATCATTGTCCTGCCCATTTCCCAATCTATTTGGGGTCGGTGCAAGCATCATTCACCCCCTTACACTGCGTATCATCTCTCACACAATCCATCCATGGTTTCTTAGGTCTTCCTCTTCCTCTCCAACTAAACACCTAACGTACCTAAAACTTTCTTAATTACATCCGTTTCCTCTCTTCACAAAACATGTCCGTACCAGGACATCCGATTTCCTTCTTCTGCGATCTTTTTATACCACAGGTGCTACTTTCAAACTTCCTCTTACGTACTCCTACCTAATCATATCCATTCTTGTGACTCCACACATTCACCTTAACATTCTCATCTCATTTCCTTGCAATCGCTTCTAATCATAAATTTCTCGTACTTATGCTGCCAGAAAATTAAAAGGAAAGAAGAATCAAAAGCTGTGGACTCCGGGTTTACGAGTCCAATATCAGATAAGCTGTTTAAGTCAAAACATGGCTTACAGCGTATACATCAACAGAGAATATATGAATGACAGATACGAACCCAATCCCTGATCTTAACCTATGGACCGCACGAATTAAAATGAAATAATATATTTAAGTAGGACGGATGCTGGGATATGTGCATATGTTAATAGCTGAACACTGTATATTTGTGTATTGATATAAATGTTCAAATATTAGTTACAATCATAATTGTTCTATATTTTTGGACCGATAGGTAACTGTCCAACGGTTCAGCGTATCGTTCATAACTAAACGTTAGAATGTCACTACAAATTAACTTTTAGATAAACGTTTGACCTATGTATTTGTTACAAATAGTGCTAGTAGGTCTCACGCGTGAGCTACCGACCCGTGTAATATCGAAAGGCCGGTCTACTCCCGTACAATCATTATTCGAGCATCGTTGCTTCTATCGAATATTATTAGTAACATCATCAGAGTATCGATCGCGGTTCCCTCCACCCCCGCGTCTACAACGTCATCGTTTGTACGCTCAACGTGACGTCACAGGTTTATGACGAGATACTCCGTCACAGATTCCCGCGCATGCGCTGTTGTTTCCAGATGTTCTAAATTTGGAGCGTTCCTTTAATTAACAACATATATCAATTTAAAATTATAAAAGCTTTTCATATGTGTAAATAACTCTAATATATCCATGTGTTATAGGGGCTCCTAAAATATACATCATTTAATACAAGTTACTCATGAAAATATAATGATTTTTTACATTTTACTAAAATTTCACTTACTGTCTTACTTTTCTTCTTTTCAAATCTTAGGTAATATTCGCTTTGTTAATTATGTATATTAAATTTCTTATATGATGTGATAAACCTTGTTTTGATAATTAATAACAAATATGTTATAGATAATTTAGTTTAAATGCTCTTATCCACAACATTTCTGAATTTCCAATGACCCTGCTTACGTGTTTATATTTTAAATTATGTCTTATCTCCACTGAAAACTTATACTGCTGCTTCGTTTAAAAAAAACAGTTGTGTGTCTCGCCGCAATATATTAATTTCTTCAATTAAAATAAGAGTATTGGTAAAAATAATATAAATATCTGGAATACAGTAGATATGTGCTTTAATGAACATTTAATTTAATTGTAATTTGAATGTTTCCCGCCGCGCAGTATTCTGTGTTTGAAACGTAACCCACCCGCCGACAGATGTCGTGGAAAATCTTCCTGTCATATAACAACATGGCGTGCTGTGCCCGCGTGAATATTCCGCGACCTTAGTGAAATGACTTATTTTGTCGAGTTCTGTTTATTTTAACGTTTATTTGTGTGTATTCTTTCATCTAAACATTTGAACAAAGATGATTAGCCGGTTCAAATCAGGTATGGTTATAATTTGTTGCTTGCACTCTTGACGTTTCTAGTTCAGAGTATTGATTAAATAAGTGCGAGCAGTAATTCGGTTTATAAGCTATATTACGCGGCTCATGCTAAATAATCTTCACATTGTTATCTATTTAATAGCAGTTAATTATTTTGTGGAAGTGTTTTCTGGTAAAAATCATTTAGTGATGTAACAAAAAATGGTGCATTGAAAAGCTGCATGGTTACCTCATCACGTTGCTTAGCAACATCATAACCGATTTATGTAATTTTTATTCTTTTACATTCTCAATGATAACATTATTTTAATTGCTCATTAGTCTAAACAAAATGACTAACTATTTTTAAATTTTTTTAAGAAATATTAACATGTCCTGGACATTTTGCCTGTTTTATTCGAAAATTATTTTGGGATCGTGAACATCGTTTATTAGTGATAGTGATATGAAAACATGATAGCATAGAGAATGGTTTACCCTTTTAGAAATTACGCATAAGTCTGCGATGATCGTCATAAATCATGTTTATTTATAATAAATTTTACTTCTGTGTTCTCTAAAACGAGTACAACATAGATGGCAATTTTACATAGTTCTTATTTTCTCTTCAACCATTGAATGATATTAATTCCTTTTCTTTAGAATAGAAAAGTGATACGTAGGTTTATGATTATGTAATGTATTATGCACTATGTTCTCTTGTATTTTAGTTTATAGGTAGATCAATAAACGATTATGTTGAATACAAAATTAATCTGTTTCGGTATGCAATTGCTTTATAATTTTTCCTGTTATTGGAATCCATATGCAATACTTGTATCGATGATTCTTTAAAAAGGAATTACTGTGTTTTAAGGTTTTGTGATCGTATAAAAAGATAAAAAGCGTTGTGGTGATGTGCTATTTTAGAATTACATTTCGTTGTTAAAGTGTTGACTCACTGGGCTACGTTGGTAATAGTTGCAGGTCCGGGTGTTGCTTACATTTATTTTACGAATAAAAATTTTGAAAAATAAAGGTTATCGAATATTTCAAAGGTCTAGTAGTCTGATTTACAATGGCAATTATTAAATATTTCTTCTAAATCATTAGCTAAAGACACAGCCACGTGCTAAAATCCTTGTAGTTTGTCCTATACGAACATAAGGTTAAAAACCAAGCTTCTGTAGGAACAGGTCTTCTCGTCTGTATTGTTTTCAATATGACAAATGATTATTTCTAGTAATAATAGTGATAATGACCTATACTTTTTATTTGTTAACTTACTTGTATTGTAAGATCTTTGTTTGAATAAAAAAAAACTTAATGCTTAGATTCCTCAAATTAATTATTTTAATCATAAAAATATATAACGATTAAAATACTTATTCTATTTTATTTTATTTTCAGGTGTCACGGGGATGTCTTCTAAATAATGGTACATGAATTAAAACAGAAACAATCATTTAAGTGTAGTTTCATTTAGATATGGATCCAATACTTGAAAATGAATCGGCAACATCGGAGTCTCCGTCAAAACATGGAAAATCAAAACAAAAACACAAAAAGAAGAGATATCAAACTGAGGTGCAAAAAGATGCAGAGGGCCAAACTGTAGTTGGTGAAAAGAATAGATTCATCGTTATTCCATTACCTACATTAAATGAAAAAGAAACTGGTACCGACAGAGTTGCGCAGAGTAATGTACACACAATACATTTTGGCACCCGTGGAGTCGAGTCTCAAAGACCCCACGTACGATCAATTTTCAAAGAAAAGCAACCAGAAACTTCGAGACCGTCAAGCGCCGAAAGAGATTCTGACAAAAAAGAATATGAAACGTTTCATGGTACTTCTTCTAGCCCTCGAAGTTCAATTTTCGATGTATTTCGATTAAGAAGAAAAAGTGATGCAAAGAAACAGTCTGTAATACAGAATGTTAAAGATGCCGCAGCTATCGTTTCGAAACCAAACGACAATGTTGAATCAACAAAAGATGAAAAAAGTGGAGAATCTAAAGATTCTCACAAAAAATATTATCATACAGTGACAGGGGTTTCATCAAGAAAATTTAGTCCAATTACTAGGGTTATGGATATTTTTAGGAATAAACCGCACACTGAAGTAAACCAATCTACCGCAGATGTTATAAAAAAGAAAAGTACAAAACAGGTTCGGCGGTCTTCAATAGAAACTACATCGCCAACATACCATAAAAATTCGTACGCAGCACTAGAACCTGCACAGGCGAAACAACTGTTTAGGGAAGTTCGTGGTTTACCAAAATACGATCCTTATTTATCCATTGTCCAAATATCAATTGGAGGACGAGATAAAACTAGACTTTTATTGAACTTTTTTAAATACCATAAGTGTTATGAGATATTGCCAAAATCAGCAAAAGTTATTATATTTGACACCCAATTTCCAGTAAGAAAAACTTTTCCCACTCTGGTATCTCATGGTATAAGATCGGCGCCGCTTTGGGATGCTAATAAAAAGTTGTTAGTAGGTATGATTACAGTGACGGACTTTATTAGAATTCTTCTTTACCTTGAATCAGAAAATTTATCAATGGAAGATTTAGAACGTCACACACTACATAATTGGAAGAAAATATTACGACCTACAAGAAAACCATTGTGTAGTTGCGGACCGGATCAGTCCCTACATGATGCCATAAATTTATTAAACAAAAATCGTGTCCATCGTCTTTTAGTCATAGATCCAGTTTCCGGGGACGTTTTGTATATATTATCACACAAAAGGATATTAAGATTTTTATTTGTATATTTAAATGAATTTCCAGCATTATCCTTTTTTCATAAAACATTATCAGATTTAAAAATTGGCACGTTTGATGAGATTTTGTCTGTTACGGAAAGCACTAGTGTTAAAGAAGCTTTTAAAATGTTATTAGAAAAAGATATATCCGCTTTACCGATTTTAGATGACAATGGCATACTTATTGACGTTTACGCTAAATATGAAGTTTTGAATCTAGTAAGTGAAAAATTGTATCACAATTTATCACTGACGATAGGTGAAGTTAGAAACAAAAAGAAAGACTGGGAAGAGAAGTTACATAAATGTCGTTCAAGTATTACTCTTTGTGGGGCCTTAGAAGTGATTGTTAAAACTGAAAGTCATCGATTGTTATTAGTAAATAAGGAAAATAAATTAGTCGGAATTGTTTCTTTATCTGATATTTTGACGTATCTCAATAGGATTATACCTACAGAGAAGAAAGTTTCTTCACTTCAAGAGATATTTAGACCACTCGAGGAGAACAAAGTGCCCGAGTCAGTTAAAGAGAGCGAAAATGAAGTTGTTTCAATAGAAGTACCAAATATAATAACGCAAACTGTACCTGAGTCCAATGAAGTAATGTCGAAATCTAATAGCGCTATTAACATTATATCTGCTGGTATAACTGTAACGAATAATTTAGAGACTGACATTGAAGAAAATAGTAATAAGTCAAATCAAAACGATAACTCTGAAGTTTTGTCTGAAACCATCGATGTTTCAATTGCTAATAATACCGATTGTAATCCTAATGACCAAAAGTGAATGGAAAACGCAGTAGTCTAATTATTCCAAAGAAATTAAGAAATATTAATTAGCCGAATTAGCCAATTAATCTCAAAGTATGCTTGTGCTTGTATCTAACAATGTTGAAATTTAAATTAATAGTCAATAATATTTCAGTCAAATACACGTGGATTGCCTTACTCATTATTTAATTTGTTAAATTATATTGCTACTTAATAAAGTATTTTAGCAAATCAGCGTTTTGTTTGCTTCATGAAGAACCTATGTACGTGATAAGTAATGACATTTTTGAAGATCATGTTGCTTCATTTATTATAGAAGACAAAATAAAAAATACTAATGAAATCTTAAAAGTATGTGTTAAGTTTATTCATAATGTGTTGCATTTGTTAGTAAAATTTAGACTTATTAAAATGAAAACGTAGATAATTGCACGTGATTGTATCGTGCTTTAGTGACCCTGATCGTCGGGCAACAATCTATTCTACGATCTATCGTACGATAAATCGTCATGTGTGCGATATAAACATTTACTGCCGATTTTTGTCTGATGTCTCAGAACGAGCTTAAACGGCATGCTGCAGAAACCTGTTAAAATGAACGCGCAAGGACACTAGCGTTGACTTGTGAGAGCGTTAAAACGTTTTTTTTCTTTTTGTGTGCAGGTTTTATGTAAATTGTAGGTCTACACGGTAAAACAGTGTTTATTAAATTCACGTATTAGTATATTATACACAAATTCTGTTTCTGCACAACTTTTATAAGTATCTTTCAATGGTATGTAAAGTAGCTGTAACAGTTAATTAACACGCGTATCGAAAAAAAAAAACATTATGAATAGATAATTTTTAAACTCTAATATAATAAAGCTACACTCGTATTTCAGCTATCAACTTTAAAAGCCAGAATATCCCTCATATTATGATTTAACAATGAGATCATTGCATTGTAAAGAATGAGTTATTTAACTAAATTGCCTAGTTCCTAATATTTTTTTCCTATAATATTGTTATAATGGAACATTCACCGCCAAGCGGAATTGGGAAAGTATTGTTCTTGAATGGTGTCTAAGATCGATGTTATGCCTTAAGGCTACAACTGTATGCAATTTTAAACCTATCATATTATCGCTTGCCACCGTATCATACAAGTAAATGTTTTTCAAAAATTCGGTATCTTAAATAAATACCAAGTGTATTTTTTTACAAATGCTTAATGTATATTTAAAAATAACAACTATCAGTTGTAGTACATTACTGGTTTATTTAACGCATGAATATATTTGATATCCTATAAACATAAAAATATGCATATTTAATTGAACATGGTTCAGTATAAATAATATGGGCCGGTGAAGACCGGTCTTCAGCAGAAGTCTCAACCCGGAATCTTTTTGCATCAAGGTTGCACTGTTTTCTTTTTTTTGTAAAAGTGAATTGTATGTTACTCTTTGATGGTTCCCGTTTGTAACTTAAATGTGTCGGAAATTTCAAATTATCAATTGAAAAATGTATATAACAAAAAGTGTACTTAGTTGCATGTTAAATGTGGTGTGTCTGAGTCCAACTGAGAGCAACGCGACGACTGTAGATTAAATACAAATTATCATAAGAACCAGCAGCGGCCCACTCGTGAGAAACCGGTAAGTCACTTGTCACTGGTTAAATAAATATGGAAGCTTGTTACGCGATTGTGTGCCCAATCTGCCTACGTGTGATCACCGTTCGACAAGCTGATGTTCTGGAGACCGGAATTAGGTATAACCCAATTTTGAATTATGCATAAGAAATATTGTTTACGTACAAATACATTGTTATCGATAGTCATTACACGACATAGACGTAGTGTTAAATTTATTACCACAGTGCCGTCTGTTTTAATATATTATATGAATCCATCTCTCTAATTCGAAATATCCAATGTCGGTCTTGGAATAATAGTCTTGGGTATGTAAATTTCATTAATAAAGAAAAAGCATAATTCATAATTAAAATTTTCTGTTATGAGTTTTGAGCTTTAAAAGTAGATAGGTATGGTATGTTATATCTGGAGTATCCATAAACAATAACATTTTTAACTTGCACGATCGGGGTGACTTGTAAGGATAATTAAAATAGGTACTACTACTTCTAGTAGGGTCACTTCTAGTGTAAATTGTTAGGACAATTTTTTTTTTCATTCGACAATGTGACGAGACTAACGAGATGTGGCGCTAAACAAGATTATGTACTCTATCTATGTTAGATTTAATATGTTCAATCTCTAGTCTCGTTACCTCGGTTTTTCTGTACTAATAACTTGATTTTTTGATGATATGGCAATAAATAAATGTTACGTCAAACGGACTAATTTATTTAAGAGTGTCGGTTTCTGCTGTACGTAAACCAACAATCATTTGTTAACAAGTTTCTTTTTTCGCTTGCCTACAAATTATGATGAACGGGCGTAGTATGTTTGCACATGGTATTGCTCATGTATAAGAAGCCATAATCTTAATACATGTAAGCAAATCTCCGAGAGTTAAAATAAAATATAAATAAATATTCAAATAGTTATTGTGTATTTGTTATCCAGGAGATAAAGTAGGATCTTGTTAAAAGTTTTTGTTTTGTTGAATTTTCTCTTGCTATGGTAGTTATATATTTAACAGAATCAATGTTGTTCTGGTTGAGATCTTTAATTTGTTGTGTTGATAAACTGATAGTTTAATGTATATGTGATTAAATATTTGTTTAAAGCAATGGGGAATTCGTATATTAACAAAATCGCTCACAGTAACCCGCAAATAGTAATTATACAACTTATCAAAAATTTACATGAATACATTTAGATATGCTGAAACCAATTTTACACAAAAATGTGATTTAATAATGACAAGATTTCGAAGGGGAACTTATATCTAAAGCAAATTTATTCTATTTCTCCACTTAATAGGGTTTAATATTGTTAAGGGCAAGTATGTGACTTCTAGTCCATAATGAAGATTTCCTAGTTTTTTTGTTATGAATGAAAAAAACATAGATTTTTTTTAATTCATATTATTTTTTATTTGAAGGAGTTAGTACATCCTCATGAATTATAATTTTTCCAATATCATTTAACGTTTCTTAAATTATCTTAAAAACTATTGTTATTTTAAGTGGTTTAGCAAAGCTACGCGTCCTCAAGACTTCAATAGATACAACATTAATTTTTTTTAAAACTTTTCTGTAAATATGCTATTAATACATTTTGCTATTACAATCTGTACGTAGTATTTTTGTCAGTCTATACTGATGATGATGTCTATGAATATAGCAAGGACTTGTTTCAACTCTAGATAACCAATAATCCCTATGGATTGAGAGTTGAAACAAGTCCTTGCTTAATCAATAAGAAAATTAACATGCTTATCGATCAAACAGAGGTCATCAAGTGGACATAACTGTCGATGAGATGAACTAGTTTTGTTACGAAATGTCTCAAGGATATCTTTTCTAATTATTATCTTTATTACATTTTTAAATTCATGTATTTAATTACCTTCCATAATTTCTAGGTCTAGTACCTGCTTAATATTAATGCCACTGTATAATATATGTGTATGTATATGTAACTAATTATTTGATTAGGCAAAAAGAATGGCTGCTATATAACTAACACGTGACTAAGTATCTTCACTCGTCAAATATAGCATTGATTGTGAGTTTTATTAGGAGTCTCCCATGAAATAATATATTAAGTACAAAAAAAATGGGAACAGCTTTTAAAATGTCAATAAAATACTATATTACATTCATGAGAAGTGTTAATTTATATTCAGGATATTTTAAAATTTTCATTCAACCTCTTTTTGTAAAGATGTCCTTTCTTATATGGAAGATGATCTATAAATTCACCAACGGCCATATATTTATTTCCTATAAATTTGTTTTTAAAATATAGATTTTAAGTTAGTAATCCCAAGATTTACGAAATGTTTGGTAAAGAGAAACCTTTTAAGTTTTACTTAATAGATTGGATTGTACATGCACTTATTATTTTCTATCTTAATTTGGGAAGAATTACAAGATTAGTATTATTTTCGGTAAATCATGTATTAATGAGACATTACATTATTATTATGGCAACTGGATGCCATGTTGGTCGCCGTCAGTGTTATGGACAGGTTGCGGAAGTAAAGCTCGACTCACCAGCACTAAATGAACAAAAAAAAAACTAAAGCTTCATTACCTTCTTTGAAGGTATCTATCACGACCACGAATACCACAATAATTTAATCATCCACGACGTAATGTAACGATTATCAATATGGTTCCAAAAAAACTCAGAAGAATTAATTGTTTCAATTATTGCTATTTTCTCTAGGAGTGTGAGGATAAGCTCTTTCTTTATAAACTTTTTCTCTGCTGTTTATTCAGTTCCATATAAAATTGTAGTTAATATTTTATTTAAGTATTACGTAATGTTGCGCTTTAAGGATCGAAAGAAAATAAGGATTGTTAATAAATCCACTATTTACTACGTTGTAAAAGCCAATAGATTGATCACTTTTTGAGTTCTTTGATTACGTTGTCAACATATGAAACGCCTCGGGGTTGTGATACTAACGTTATCTTCTATGTATTAATGACTGTCATTATTTCTACGCACTGTATTTATTTTGTCTTAAAATTTGACAAAGGCAGTAAATTTAAAAACCTGTTTCGAAGGATATAATATCTATGTTGAGGTATTTTCGTAATGATCGAGAAAAAATATTTATGCTCGAAAAATTATAGCTTTGACTGGTTCAGTTTGAAATTTAAATGAAATATTGTGTAGAAAATTCATGTCTGTTAAATTGTTGGCAAGTGATAATTAAATACTTGAAATAGTTTTCAATTTGGATAAAAATTAATTATTACCTGTTCTTATAGATTTAACATGAAAAGTTTTTAACCTTAAATTAATTTACAAAGTATCACACAAATGAGAATTAAAAACATATATACCCATTGATCTATTAACCGGCTTATTTTCAATGAAATCTTATAGCAAACATTAATACTCAGTTACTATTTAATAATGTTATAACATATAAGAAATTAAACATTAAAGCACACTATTCTTATAATTTTCCAGTGTTCAACGCAGTTTTTTGCTCCATGAATCTTGGAGTCGCAGCAATTTGAAAACATTCATCCATTATTTCGCACCAGACTATGTAAGAGATCGGGATTTAATTTGTCAAATTAATTGTGTAAAATAGTATCCCAGGTCTTTTAATTTTATTTGAAAATTTGAGAATTATATTGAACACATTATTTTAAGCGACTAAGTGTAGTTTCTATTAGTCATTACGGACAAACCAATTACAATTTACTAATAATTTTGATAAGAGATTTTTTCTCTTACATATCTGCTTTAATTGTAAATGTCCAAGATGCCCATAAATTTAAAAATATAATTTACAGTCCGGTATAAACTGATAAAGATAACAGCCTTGAAGTCTTTTTCAAATAAATTGATTCCGAGCCCACGGTATCTACAAGTAGAGCGCGTCTAGTGCCTGGCTTCAGCAGTCTTTCTGTGACCCTGCAAGTTGTAAAACTTTCTGAACGTGAAGGTAATAAATAATTAAATAAACAGAATAAAATCGACTTCTCCTAAAGATCCCCACGTCGATTATAATAAGTGTCTGCGGAAATATAAAAAAATGCATGTGAACAAAGTTTTGCAAAAAAATTTATACAAAGTGATTAACTTCTGTCCAGTGCCTAGATTTGAAGTAGAATGATATAAAATATAATCTTCTCTCGTGTAGTTACGTGAGTGAGAGTAAGCATTTTGTAATTCTAAGTAGTGAAACTGATGTCATAGCGATTGGGAGCCAGTCGATGACCTCCTGACACGGCTGTTATAAACGCTTGTACATCACGGATGGACAGTGACCGATGCGTTAATTTTAAAGAACGCGAACTCACAATACACCTTATGTTAATTTTCTTCTTCGTCTTCACCATTTAGATTCCAATGACAACATCATTAAGCGGGATTTATGTAGACCTTATCTTTGTTTTATTTATTTATTTCTCAAATTCAATTTGCATAATGCTTTTTGAATAAATGACCATTTGAATTGTTAATAAATAATAATGGATTTTGTATTTAGATATAACCAATTCTATTTATAAGTAAAAAATAGTTTTTGAAGACAGTGTATGTGTACGTTATATGAAATGGATTTAGATTATGTTTTTTTTTAGATTGTTAAGGAAGTAAAAAGGCATTGCGATGTTAGTGAATACCCTATTATGCAATGTAATTCTGTAAACAACAAAGTGAAATCTCCCCGCCGATGATATAATATGCAGTATATTTTGACGGCCCCGTCTCGTTTTAGATTTCAGTTTTTTTGTACATCTTCCTTTTGAAGCTTGTATCGAGGCATAAGTTGATTTTGAAGAACGTTAAATGAATAATAACCATTATTGTTTCAAATGCTATACATTTTTCTATTTGCTGAATTGAATATCAAACAATAAATATAACTTGTTGCTATACACAGGCGATATGACGAGGATAAACAAAAATATTTTGAGTATTTATACTAAAATC
The DNA here is from genome assembly GCA_018247975.1 of Parides photinus. Classification (NCBI taxonomy): domain Eukaryota; kingdom Metazoa; phylum Arthropoda; class Insecta; order Lepidoptera; family Papilionidae; genus Parides; species Parides photinus. The sequence continues at coordinate 21,114 of DWHU01000250.1, forward strand.
TATTTGCAGTAATTTATAACATTATTTCTGTGTTTCTACTGTGAATAAATGACAGCAAATGGTAGTATACGTACGATTTGAAGGATAGTCTTCAGAAAAAACGCTTACTAACACTCTATGAAATTAAAAAAAAAAATTATTATAATGTTTTAAATGAGTGTGGTAAGTAAAGGGGATAAAAGAACATATCAAAGTAATTTCTCCTGTTAATATTACAATATTTTTTCACTTTTTATACAAAAGTATGTCATGTAATATTATAATTAATCGTTTATTCTTTTGCGTTATTAATTTAAATGTTTATCTAAATTGCTTTTTATTTTCGTAAAGAAGTAGATTTTCTTATTATTTTAATACATCACCATAATTGAATTAAATTGGCGTTATGAGGCAGTTACAATAACTCGTTTATATTCAAATTATATGAAGTATGTTAAACAAAAATTTATTCGTACATTTAATAGATTAGAAATACTAAAGAAACGATAATTTGTTAAAATTAAAAGAAACTAACATACGTCAAATGAAGCTTATAAAGCCTCCGTATTTATCTCTTCTTTTTTAAAATTTCTTGTTCCTATCTCAACTAAAATTTATTTTTAGATATGATTCATTTAGACAATCAGATTATCATATGTTTCACAATCATTTTAATGAACAGTAAGGTTATTTGTATTCACATAGTATCTTCTCACTAACGTATTTAAAGTTAGTAAAATTCATGTAAATTATCTTTAGCGATGATTAACACCGTAGAGATTTCAGGCGATGGCTTAAATTTGTTTTAAGAAATATGTATACTTTAGTAATAAAATAAGTAACAAATACAAAATCATTGAAAATATTTTATTTTTATAGTCTTACTGGTGGTAATAAATTTTATTATTTATTTAGAAATATTTACCCATTTTACAATACATTGTTTACATAAAATTAAAGGGGAACAAGAACCGCTTAACAGTATTCATCAGTAAATCATACATATAGTTATTTAGGCCGCTTACAATCCCCCCATTTGATTATCATCAATTATACTTTCTCGGAATAAGAGATTAAAATAATAAAATGAAAAATCTTTATTACGTACAAAAATAGTTTCCAGATGTAACACTGGACAAATTGTATTGTGCAAAGGATATTAAGTCTTAAGTCTTAGCACAAATGGTGTTTACGTACATGAGATCATTTGTCATCTATACAAACATAAGGTTAACGGAAGCTGTTGTGAATAAGTAAATCTTCTTCTGTATTTCATTCAGAGCTACTTTACTAATGACTAATACAATCAATATATACGTTGGCTGCCGCGCAATGGCTCACGATATATTTCCGTTTTCGATACGAACATTTTTCTCATGTGATTATCTCCGCCGGTACTTATGAAGTGCGTTGTGTGAGATATACATACATTAATGCATTTATGGAATTAATTGTAATGACAAATACAAAGAATATTTTTATGATCTTTGCAATATCGTGTAACATAAAAATATTTTTTAATCGATTGAATAATCATTATTAGAAATGTAAACGTCGAACAAAGACTTAAACGTCATTAAAGTAATTTAAAAACGACGGCGGCGAAACGGGTGGCGAGCGGGGCGGTCGCACCGGGTGATAATAATTTTTTTGAATTTTTTGGTTGATGAACAATGTAATCTTAAAAGAAAAATGAAAAGCATAATCTAAACCAGTGGTGTCAGAGTTCAGATGGTCAGTGGGGCCTTTTTGGCCAAAAAAGATGTCTTCAACGGATTAGTGGGGCACTAAGAACATTCACAAATTTAAAATATGCAAAAATTAGGATACAGAAGCGCCAAAATGAAGCAAATCATGTAGTAAAATGTATTTAAATTTAATTTCATATTATGTCTTTAGAACTGTTTAAATAGTTTAATGACTTTTATCAAAAAAATAAATTAAAAATATTTTAAATGGCAGGGTCACGAAATGTCGGCTGTGGGGCCATGAGGGCCCTATGGGGCCGGGGTTTGACATCACTGATCTAAACTAAATGAAATAAAAAGAATATCAAATTTTGCGACCTTTGTGCTAGAAAAGTTGTTAAATATTTTGAACATTAATAAAAAAGTA
>DWHU01000251.1:0-23152 GCA_018247975.1 Parides photinus
CTTTTATTGAGAATCAACTGTAAATATTCATTGGAAGTATTTACATAAGGGCAAATAGTACAAATCAAGTAAATTAAACTACAATATATAATTAATTCTAAAAAGTTTAGCTGTATAGCAGCAGGTTTTAATTACATATTAATTAAATTAACCTTCTTAGGTTAATACTAACTAGTAACAAATAATTTGTTAAAATGTGATTTATTATTGCACTAAATTAGATATTTTAAGTTGAACAATTAACACTATTAGAAAAACTTTTGTTCAAAATATAATGAACAAAATAATACATGAAAGGAACTATATTTTGTTTTTAATTATAATATGAGCTACTAATATTGTTATAGCTAAAAGAAGAAATGATTTAGTACTATTTTCAATACACGGGATACTATTCAAATAAAACACTAAATAAAATTAAATGTTTAATAATCTGGTAATTTGTTAAATAAAATCTATTACATGTATTAAACTAAAATTAAATATAATTTTATAAAGAAATCAAAGTTATGTAAAACCATTTACATATAATATTTATTTAGTTATTATATGTGAGACATAATTTTGAAATGTTAATAAATTTAAATCCTTTATAAGATATCTTTTCCTATTTAATATGTCAACTAAATTGTAGAAAAAATTTTGGACCAACTATACATTAACCAGAAATGAAGCATTTGTTTTATCGAAAAAAAAAAACATTGTTATAATTACAAATTACTTAGCACTTTTACTTTTAATTCTTACACAACTAAAGCAAAAATTCTTTAAGTTTACACATTGTTATAATTAAGTTTTGTCAAGAAAATTATACTTAAAAGAATTTATCTGAAGAATTTCCTCGAGTAACCATAGCATAACTTTAACGTAATAAAGAACTTTTAAAGTAACTTGCTTTTTGGTTCGATATTTGCGGCAGGTTCAAAATATCGAGTTGTTATCTATGTTTTTAATTACGTACACAATTTAAATCAAAGTATTAAGGTATACGTATGAAGAGATTAATCACACAAAAAAAAAAACAAATGACGTTTGACAGTTCCTTTAAAAATAAATATCTATACCTACACGTGCTTACGGAAAATCTGCCGAAATTATTGTAATTAATGACACAGTACGTTATAAATGCATTGTTAAACTTAATTTATTAGATACATACCCTGTTATTTGACAAATCCCTGAATATCGAAGATAAACACAGACCGCGATTTATTTCTAATTTTGCTAAAAGTCGGCACCTAGAAACGCACACCGTCGACGCCATCTTTACACTACTTGTGTACACCCGCCCAAAGACCAATGACTGCTTCGGCATCTCTATATCTACATATACTTTGATATTTGACGGACGAACAGTGAAACATGTTTTATCACAACATTAAAAATTTTAAACACAATTATGTTATTCAATAAAAACACCAAAAGAAATAAATGACTAAAAATCTAACAACAATTCGATTGAAATTTAGCTATAAATAATACTGTCCATGTAATTTTCTACAATTTTTATAATAGTATAAAATTATTTATTTTATGACACAAAATGTAAGTACGATCGTACTTTAACTTTTAAAGTTTATTAAAAAATTATTACGAATAATACGAATATGATGAATTTCGCGCGTTAACAACATGATTATGTTGGTACTGGTCAAATACTCAACCTAAAAATAATTAAAGTAATAAAATTATAGATACATACAAATTATTAAAAACGAATCCTTCAAATAGTCCAATTTTTTAAAACTAAATAGCTTTCAGTTTAATGCCTAAAATAATATTTACTATCACTAAAGACATTAAAACATTGAATTTTATTGTTAATAAAGAAAACAATTTTCGTGTCGTCATTTTTGTTAAAAAAAATATTTCTATGTTTGTACAGTTGAAAAGTATTAAGTTGGTAAAGTTTTTTTAAAGAGGATCTTTGCCTGCTTTGATCTGAGACAATAACAATGACATCTTGTACAGTTTGTCAACATGACATGACAACTTATTCAATAAGATCTATTACCGTTGTTTTACCTTTTGAGCCTGTTTTGTTCAAATAATTTTTAATTTCCGATGGCTATACCTGATTATAAACTCAGCGCTGTATTATGTGGTCACTCACTAGATGTTCGATGTGTAGGAACCACCAAAGAATACTGTATTTTGTCCGGTTCTCGAGATAAAACAGCTAAGTTGTGGCACCCGGAGGGGTTAGTTCTTTAAATTTTTATTAAAGACCATAATTATGAAAGAACCATGTCATTATTTATGTATTCATAATAATTATTTTTGCTTTTATCAAAAGATTACATTTTTTTTTCATAACTATATAGAGTAACGCTTGACTACGATCCCACCTAATGGTAAGCGATGCAGTCTTGTTAAGTAGAAGTAGCCTGTTCACTCTGTTCTTAACGATTTTCACGACATAGCTGGATGAAAACACTAACATCGGTAAACTGTTCCATTACTTTGCTGTTCGCTATATGAGATCGAAATAAGACGCTTTGTTCTAATGCGTGCAACAAACGCCTGCGGTGTGGTGATCTTCAACCATTGAATTTCTATATGTGTCTATACACATCTGATAAAGTTGAAGAATTTTACATGAATGAGATCATACAGTTCTTGCTCACAGTCTCTTGAATGCACTTGTTACAACATGCTACTCTCTTCTGTCCACTCAGACTGTCAAGTTTGATACTTTCAGCTAATGGTCACTGGCTAATTTTATGGTCACCTATCCACTGCATCTAAAGCAGCCAGTTGACCTGTGCTTTATATAATGCTCCATTTGTATACCAAAACTTTTTACAAGGAAATAATTATTGGTGTATTTCTACAGAGTGAAAGATTTTGTTAATGTTGTAACATACAAAGGCCACAATAATTTTGTGTCATGCGTTTGCTGGTTTTCACCATGTGAAGCTTTTCCTGATGGACTTGTTATAACAGGAGGCAATGACAATACAATTATTGGCTATAACTTACAAGATGCTACAATATTAATTACATTAAAAGGTCATGAAAATGCAGTGTGCAGTGTTCTACCTAGTCAAGATTCTGGAATACTTTTGAGGTAGCTACATTAATTAAATTATTTACAAATAAGATATCTAAATATGTATTAAACTTTTAGCTGAAAAAACTTAATTACTTTTGTGTTTAAAATTAATTACCTTTCAATAGAGAATTAAATACATTTTAACACCTAGTTATTAACATTAAATAAATACTGGATTTTCAAAAAAAAATTATTGTGTACAGAATAACAGTGACAATAGCATAGTGGCCAAGGATCAAGCTTAAGTTACAGGGAAAAGCAAAAATTGTTAATATTAAATTCTAAATAAAGATTGATAATGTTATTTTTCAGTTCAAGTTGGGATAGCACTGCAAAGGTATGGAATATCAATAATATTCACTCAGAGCCACTTACTCTTAAAGGTCACCAAGCTGCTGTTTGGGCAGTTGTGGAACTTGGCAATGGCATTTATGCAACAGGATCTGCAGATAAGACTATTAAGTTGTGGAAGAAAAACGGTGAAATAATATCTACTTTAACTGGTATGTATGAGATTTTTTTATTTAAATTCATTTAGCATTTGGTTATGACAACATTATCTCAGATTTATTAAAATTCAACAATTTATGTATGTGTGGTCTGTGGAAATCAAAAACTATTTATTGACATTCTATCAGCTATGTTATGAAATAAAACTATTATACATTTTCTTACACTGTTAATAGGCTATGAAATACTGATAAGGGTATTACTCATTGAGAGTGCAGTTATAAGATTCCAAAATAACATTAATTTCTACATACATATTCTATTTATTTAAATCTGTTACAGGTCATTCTGACTGCGTTAGAGGGCTTGCAGTGGCAAGTACTGAAACATTTTTAAGTTGTTCTAATGATGCCTCTGTAAGATTGTGGACTAATAAAGGAGAATGCCTTAATACTTACTATGGCCATTCTAATTACATTTACAGGTAAACTAATATTTTATTAGTATTCATTTTGAAACTGATTTTTAAATTTGCTTTGTTATAGTAAATTCGCATATTAACTAATACAGTATTTAAATCTTTATTCACTAATACTTAATTTTAATCTAACTTGTATGTATGCATTTCTCTAATAATTTTTAAATACTATAATGAAAGTAATGTACATACTCCTTTTAAACATATAAGTTTTTAACCAAGGTTGTCTTTAAATGTTTGTAGTAAAAATTTACAAACATTGCATGTGGTACTGATAGTCTATACCTGTTAGTCTCTTAGTAAATGTAGGAAAATTCTAATATTTATTTTGATTTCATACTCTTAAAAAATCCATAATGTGTTATTTTAACTTATTTACACAGTATCAGTATCAATCCTGGTATTCCTGCTGGTTTTACAACCTGTGGAGAAGATGGAACAGTAAGACTGTGGTCTAGTGGTGATTGTGTCAAAGAAATACACTTACCAGTACAGTCTGTATGGAGTGTTACATGCTTGGATAATGGAGATATAGTTACAGGTAGTAATTTCATACCATAACCCTAAGACACAAAGTATTCAGCTGAACAGATGTACAGTGGTACCTCAACATACAAATTGAATTTACTCCATTACCTTGCTTGTATGTAAAATGGCACATATCTTTAAGTAATTTTTCGTCATTAAAATTAATTCACTCTTCTTGTTTTTGTTAAATGTTTTTGAATAAGGAAAATGTATTTACAAGTGAAAACATTTATTTATACATAACAAATACATATTTTATTAAAACATAACGAAAAGAAAAAGTTAAGTAGTGTAGTGTGCCTTATATCACAAATCCAAAAGGTTTAAAGGTTAAGAAATTTGTTAGCGAAATTAACATTTTACATCATTGTTTTAGGTTCAAGTGATGGTATTGTTAGAGTATTTACCAAAGACCCAGCAAGGTATGCTGATGAAGTAACACTGAAAAATTTTGAAGATGAAGTGGAAAAGATGCAGTTTGCTGCAAAACAAGAAATTGGTGGCTATAAACTTTCAGAGTTAGTAATATTAGATGGTTTCATTAGCCATTAAATGCCACCAGCTGGAAATAGGCATCTCCCAAAGATTGCTATGGCTATTGATCTCAAGCTATTTGCATGAAGCTATGTTACTACATAGTACACAGCCATTTCTTGAAAACCTTATGGCACACTATCAACCTGTCCTTATGTGTATGTTATGTGGTTCTAAATAACATGACTGCTAAAAGTGATCAAATAAATAAATCATAATTATAAATTTTACATTTATTTCTGCAGCTGAATTGTAGTGTTAAAACATTAACATGTTCCGATTTAAAGGGCACTGCATATAGCAAAATTAGTGCAGTTATAAGGCTTTTTGTCTCAAAATATCGAGTATAATGTGACGCATCGTTACTATCAGTTAACGACATATCAAAATGACATATCAAAGCTTCACACACCAATGTTTTTTTTTTCTTAATCGAAATTTTCAGTTTGCCTGGACCAGAAGTTTTGCTAGAAGCCGGCAAGACAGATGGACAAACGAAATTAGTTCGTCATGGTACGAACGTCAAATGTTATTCTTGGAGTGCAGCTGATTGCATATGGAATGAGATTGGCGATGTCATGGGAGCAAATCCACCAGCTGAAGGCAAAACTATGTATCAGGGGAAGGTATGTTTGAAATGTTCTGTGGTCATTCGAACTTGTAGCATGAATAGCACAGCAATACCTTATGGATTTTGGAAAGTGAAAGGGTTTTTGATCCTGAATTATTAACTGTAAAACTAACATAACATATATGTATTTCGATGACAGTACTGCTGTGGTACCACAGTCTAGTATAGAGACCGATAAGTTTCAAGAAATCTAATAGCTATGGTAATCACAAAATTCAACATCCAACTCTTGTGAATAAAAAACATTCATCAAACTGCACATTTGTAGTGCAAAGTTTTAATTTCAGATTATTCTAATTAATTTACGAATTATATACTTTAAACGTCTCTTGATGTATGTATATCTTAGACAAACATCTTAAAACCAAAAGTATTTTTTAAAAAAAAATGTTATTTGTTGCAGGAATATGATTTTGTGTTCAATGTTGACATCAAAGACGGTGCGCCACCAATAAAACTGCCATTCAATAAAACCGAAGATCCCTGGGTGGCCGCACAAACCTTTATACACAAGTAATTACCTACCAATTTATTTTTTTTATATTCACTTCTCTTTTTGTTATTGTTTTCACTTACAATAAACTTACAGTTCATCAAAATTTTAGGCTAATGTAAGTTATAATGAAGCTATGAATGGTGAAACAACTTTACCTAGAATTGTCCATCCCTCTCATACGTGACAATTGGAATGGGTCGATGCTCTTATGACAAAAGATTTGCATCAATCTAAATCAAAATCAATCTATTGACCAGAAGTATATATAAATGATGTAGTTATGTTAGTGTTGGAAACTTTGCCATACTCCTGTTTAGACGCCAGACTACACACAGTTGAGGCATCTCTATTGGTGTCCAAGTTATTAGTATGTGAATTTTAAGTCTAATACTGCTATTTTAGATTCATTTTCTTTTTTCAGAAACGATCTACCTCAAGTATACTTAGAGCAAGTTGCCAATTTTATTATAACAAATGCAAAATTGGATACACTTCCGACCCCAAGTAATGGGTAAGTTATTTGATAATAGTTATATAATATTTTGTTCACTTTAAGCTTGCGTAGTCTGATATTTTAATGCAAGATCTTAATTATTTATGTGATTTAGAAGTATCACAATCAGCAATACAAACTAAAAAATAAAAAGAATTGAAACATGTCATAACTTTTATAAAATGTATACTATCCTTCACCAGAAGCTCAGTCTCGGTGGAAATCGCACAACTGCCTTACAAACTGAGCTATAAAAAGATAAAGATGAAAGATTATAGTTATAACTGCTTAATAAATATTGTGTTTCAGATTCGCAGACCCATTTACTGGTGAGTCTCGGTACGTGCCGGGTTCTGCTCCTACAACGCGCAGTGTGAACGCGATAGACCCGTTCACTGGTTCCGGTGCCTACACCACTTCTTCGGTATCGGCTACGTCAATCGCAGCTTCTAGCGAGAAACATTTCATACCGCACGATGCCTACATTAGGTAAGATTATCACAACGCGATCTCTTTTAATTTTATTTTTCATTTACAATCATATTAAATAACTGCATACCTACCTTACACTAAATTATTAAAAAAAACTGTATATCTATAAAGTTACATGTAATTTTATTTATCTGAGATATGCTATAATATTTGCTCTCAATTTCAAATGCCATAGAGAAAACCATTATAAAAACTACACCTATTACCTGAGGAGACTATATCTCAAGAGAGGAGCATAATATGTTGATGCAATATATATTAAACACATTTGTTATATTTTATTATTTAAATATTTTATGTGCCACTTACTATCGGTTTAACGACTATTCTGCTTGTTTCATGAAATAAAAAAAAACTCTTAAAATGCAAAAACGTATTTATCCAGATTCGACCAAGCAAACTTGAAAGCAATATATGATAAGTTAAAGGAATTCAATAGCAAAATCGGCGACGGGAGTAACTCGTTTACCGACGAGCAATTGGAGAGTGTTGTTAAATTGGGAGAATTGGTAAGATTATCTATTTTGTAGTCCTTGTATTAACTAGTTACTCAAAAAGATAGTTCTTGTTATAAAGTTGATAGGCAGGCGTCTGTACACCATGTAATGGATTGTGGAGTATTCGTGCGGTTATCTTTGAGAAAACCTATGTATAAACGAGGACATATAATAACCGATAATAATGATAATTGTTAGATTTTTACTTACTAGATTATTCATGTTTTAACATATTTGCTTAACTTTTTTTTCAGAATAGCACTTTCAATTCTGAAACAGTTAATTTATTAAGGACAATGCTAGAATGGCCTAAGGGTAAGTTTGTCGACTTATGGACAACTATAATTTTTTAATGCTGCCAATATACGATATTATATTACTACAGCAAATAATTTTTAGGTAACTTTGAAACATGTCTAGTTTTAGCAATAATTTCACTAGCTACAACATGATTCAAACTCGGACAAAATATTACTTACAGACACCTTAATTACACATCTCTTTATATCAAAATGTTTTACCTTACTATTAAGTAAATAGTAGTAGTAGTAATAACTCAGATAATTAATGTATACGTAAATATTTTATTTTCAGAAATCCTTTTCCCAGTTCTAGACGTTACAAGACTAGCGATTAGGCGAAATGAAATCAACGGACAGATTTTTGATACGACGTATGGACCTAATTTCGTTAAATATCTACTTTCTCTGCTCAGTCCAGGTATGTCTTTTTATAATTATAATGACTTTATCAATAAAGGTAACACAGATGTTTTCGAATAATATGAATATTATTTATTTAACTTCAGATAACTTGCCGGCTAATCAAATGTTAGCAATGCGGGTGCTTGTAAACGCGTTCAGCGACTTGCCCGGCGAGATGTTAGTCCTGGCTGCCAGAGAAACTGTTATACACTGCATCATCTGCTTTAATCAACTCAGTAGTAACGCTCAAGTTAGTATCCTCAATTTAAGGTAGGATATTGTAGATTAGATAGGTTGGTCATTATTAATTTGTGGGATATTAATTATTAAATCATTAAAATTAGTTTTAATCCATATAAATACAAAGCTGTATTTATTTCGATTAAAATTATAAAGTAAGTTATAACGTCATGTCTTAATGCTAAAATATTCTGATTCAATTACATTAATATTGACAAGTAAAAACTAAACTCATTCAGTAATCATGAAATACTTCGGACATATTGTTTGAAATGAACATTCCATGGAACGACTCGTTGTTCAGGGCCAAGTGGAAGGCAAGAGGTTGCGCGGTCGAGCGCCCGCGCGCTGGACTGATATTATTAGAGCCGCTACACAGACTCCTGTAGCCCAAACTTCCCGAGATGTTGAAAACCGCAACAAGTGGAAGAGCATCGTGCGAGCTTCAATACACTAGTAATGGCATAATCATCAACCACGACCACTCTGACAAGAGTGAACGACTAGAGAGAGAGAGAGAGAGACAGAGAAAAAACTAAACATGGACAGTTACGCAATAAAAATTAAAATACTGAATATAAAAGTAGTGAATACTTCTTTTACATATTGCTACTTAACAGTCACTATAAATTTTCGAATTACTGATAATATATGGGGAACAGATTTAGTCATAGTTAGCAGGATTTCTTGGAAATAGAAATGCAATTAAGGAAGGTGGATATAAAGTTGACTATGCTTAATTATATATAATAATAGATAGACCCTGGCCCAGATTTCAAATCTGACATCACAGCTAGTGCTATAAATAATGGGTTTCTTAATCTTTCGTGCTTTACGTCGTTAAAATAAAGGCAATATTCGATGATTTTTATTTTACTTCTTAAGTAAAATTATCTGTTCTGATCTGATTACTGACCTACGATGATCAACATACTATTTTAGACGAATACCCCTCTACAGTCACGGTCTCATTGTCAATACCATGCAAAAATGATTGCTATCCCATTGTAGATAAAAAAATATTATAATTACACAAACGATAGGTGCACATTAAAAAAAAACCTGTTTCAGATCGCTGCGGCGTCATTACTGCTTAACTTGTCCGTGGCGCTCGCGCAGCAGAATGACAACTTGGAGCTTGCTGACTGCATAATACTTCTCCTAAGTAAGATAACAGACAACGAAGCCTACTTCAGGTTTGTTAAACTTTTCTTTCAATATCTTTCACTAAAAACTTTTTTTTTTATAATCAAAATATGTTAACAAAATATCAATATTACATTTATTCTCTTTTTTATTTAAAAAAAAACAACTTAATTTTGCTTTTTTAATGTTTAAAAATAAGTGCAAAAAGAATCAAACGTACATATATAGGGTGGGCCAAAAATTTTTCACTTTTGAAACATGTCTAGAAATAAAAGTACAAGTGTTATTTTGTTTATGATTTATTTAACGTAATTATCATTTATTAAAATTTATGTTTTAAATATGACATCTTCGAGATGTGCTCCGTCTCGTCGTTGGAACTCCTGCAATCGACTACGTAAACTTGCTATTTTTACGTAAAGTTGCTATTTGCAAAAATTTTTTGCCCATCCTGTACATACATATTACAATATATTATCTGTTGATTTCTTTCAGAGGTCTGGTAGCATTAGGGACTCTCCTCGCCGAGTCGCCGACCAAACTTGTCATACAAACGAAGATAGTCTCCAACGCACAGTTACATAATAAACTGAAAAAAGATTGTACCAGCTCGCCGAGCGACGCCAACCTTAAGAAAATAGCTATATGCTCGCAGGAAATCATAAAGTTGTTATGAACTTGCCACTAACCTAATACATAAGGCTGATCAGTTAGCTATTTACATCCAGTTTTAAATTATATAATGTGACGTATTCATTAATATTTAAGTCTGCATAGGTATCCTGAAAACTTAACTGGGATTTGGTTGGTTGAAAGCGCTGAAACTAGTAAATTACTTAATATCAAAGTGTAACGTACTTTTCGAGGCGGCAAGCAGAAGATGGCGCTTAGATCGCCGTCCGGCCGTTGCCCTGCCTTAATAAAAATAATTCTCATACCACAGATTTTTTAGCTTATTTCTGCAGTCGTGATAGCAGAAAGATTTTCTTGGTTTTAAATCATTTATATTTTAATTAATGAAATTGGTATCTTTATATAAACGCCGAAAGCAATAATAATGATTGAGAAAAAAAAATATCGTTTTTTATTTTACGTATTTTTTTCGTGTAATAAATATATAATAGGATCTTAACTAATCACACATTTAGAAATTAATAGCTCCTAATAATAATTCCTGGATGTTAAGTGTTAGATATCATACATGAATAATTTTATTACAATAAAAAATATGCAATGATTAGACATAGATTTTCCTATATATTTAAGAGAATGTATAAAGAAATATTAAGTTGAGAATCAATTATACATTTATTTAATCTAGATATATTGATATTATAACATAATGAGTTACTGTTATTGTCAATTCCAACGCATAAACTGCAGTTATAAAAAGTGCATGTTATATCTTTATCACTGTCTACAACTTTAACAAGTCCACTTCAGGTGCTGAGGCTTTCTCTACCAGGAGTCAAAGCCATTCACCAATCACACTGGCTGAGTACAAGTTGTCACTATTTATACTGCTCTTATAATTTATATTGTTTTTGTATGTATTCTGGTCGTTCAACAACAAAATCATTAAATTTTGTAACTTAATCTAATCATGAAAAAATTCATAGAAAATCTAACTACTTTCAGTAATATATTCTTTTTAAGTAACTAAAAAATTATTAGTAACTTTAAATTTTTACACATTAAGTTCAGCTTTTTCAATAGGTCACGCAGTGTTACAAACAGCCCAGTTAGTGGTTTCATTGCTAGTATTTAGCGCCGTCTCTTACAATGAGGATGTTCAGCGAATTAACACACTACATATATAAGCCAAGTCTAAAACTTAATAATGGCATAAGGAATCCAAATAAAAATTTATTTCACCACTATTAAATGACGAGTTTATTATAACATGATAATAAACAAGTTGTTAAATTATCAAGAAGAAATACAAAATATTAAATTTATATAATAATTACCTTTAAATTTAATTATGTTCAATTAATAAGGTTGTTATGAGCACCAAATAGTTATATAACCATAGATTCTTGTTCAATATATAATCAGATTTTTAAGCACTTAATATTTCTCTTAAACCATAGACAGAATAATATATAGTGCATAGTTATTTAATAAAATTTTACAATCGCGTAACCTAAGAAATCAGTACCTATGTTTTTTATGCATTGAGCTGATATTAGTTTGAAGACTCCATAAAAAAAGTTTGAATATCATTGCTTTAATCCAAGGTTATAAAGACAAAGAGTTTAGACGAGAATTTAATCGTAGACAATGAAAATTATGAATGAAAGTTATTATAATAAACAACATTACAAGAACTTTAATGTAATTATACATTAATAAATGTATGTGATTGCTTAGTTTGTAAGAAATGTCTCTAGCAATTAACTTGTAGCCATTATTTTTTTTTTTAACTCACGGATTTCCTCAACTTGCACTTAACCAGTATTAGATAGATATTCCCCAGAAATCGAAGATACTGAGCTGTCTCACTTTTATTCAAAGTCTACGAAATAGCATAACTCTGCAATGAAAGTGTTTAATCTAATTGATTTTTATTTGTGTCCTATAAGTTATAGATTCTTTTGCCGTTTCATATTCTGTAAAGCCGTTATAAGGTACTTCATTGCATTACGGAAAACATAAGAGTTATATAATGTACTTATAATACAACTTGTATGTTATATATTTGTAAGTTAATATGTACAATTTCACTTTTTCTTCTTCAACTCTTCAAAACGTCGGTTCAGATCTTCGAAGTCTATTTCGTCCGGACCACCAGTTATGTTGGCGTTGTTCGGTTCATTGAGATTGTCACTGTTAGGTACAGAGGGCAGCGGTAAGTCCGCAGGTACAGATGGCAGCTCTGGTAGTTCGGGGAAATAGTTTAGTGGAGGTACTCTCGAACGCGGCTGCGGCGTCGGCACGTGCGCTGGCTGTATAAAATCATACATATTATATACAAATATACAAATATATACTACAAATTAATTGTTACATTAAATCCATAATAATTATCATTATTAACATTCCTCGGCACTTCAGTACTGGACTTATGCCTCTTACAAAGTACGCAACATAACACGAACTTCGATTATACGCATCCAGTAGGAGACCGACGCTCCTTCTGGCCAGTGGGAGTCTCGTGCTGTTTACCAAAACGCAGTTTCCACTTTAAGCAAATCTATGCTAATGGCCCTGACCACCCCATCCATCACCCTCTTTAGCATATTTCGCCATCTTGTCCTGTCACCGGCCACTCGGATATCAGGGATGGGCACGACCCTAAGATATAAAGAAAACTACTACAGGAGACAGAAGGAGATACTAATGGTGGTACTTCTGCGACAGACATGACCAGCCCATTGTTATTTTCAGTTTGCACTTTGAAGACTTTCGGTAATATGGTCACCCCGCAGATTACTTCGTTCCGAATTTTATCTACCAGAGAAACACCTAGCATAGAACTTGGCACAAATGAATTATCAATTTAAAAATATTTCGAGTCATATTTGCTAGAATATTTTTTTCTTGATAAGGCAATATCAATTCTCGAACTTAAATAAAAACTACACATTTAACATCAAACTCAATAAATAAAATAAATCATAAACAAATAAAAACAATAAATTACCGAATCATGTGCAATGCTGTCATAAGCAGGTGGAAGGTTATTCATCTCTTCCTGTAAAAAGATTTTCATTTGTACTACTGCATAAAAATCAGTATAACATTTTTGTTACTACAAGTACTACTATAAAAATAGTACAATTTGAATAAAATAAAACTGAACGAATAATTATGAATTAAGCTAATACTTAATTAAGATACTTAGAAAATCACAAAATATATTTCGATTGTCATACTGCCAATGTATATTGATTGTAGCAATGTTAATACTTCTGCCAGTGACAGCTTTTAAAGTGCCTACAAATTCTTACAATTAGTAAACCTAAATGAGAATTTATTTTTTAATTTAACAAAAAAATTTTTTATGTGTAGAATCTAATTTTAATTTTAATAAAAGTAGAGTAAATATTGCCTGGGACATATTATATCTTCAATTGACTCCCAATAGAAAGTCAATCTTTATGAGGATTCATTGAGTTGACATTGGAATATAAATTTATATTTATGCTAAAGTTCCAAAGCTCTTATGAGAACCTACCTGTAAGAAACTGTTACTTAGATTCTTTGAATCTACACCAGAAGGTACATTATAGTTCATAAACGAACCACTAGGCCCTCCACCAAAATTTGCAGGTGGTGTAGCTACAAAACCACCAATTTTTCCACCGGAAGGTTGCTAGAAATATTTAAAAATGTATTAGACATTCCTTGGAAAAGTGTCATTGTATAAAGATAAATCTTTTCTTATAGCTTACAGTAGGATAAGAAAATGGTTGTACAGTTGGTCCTGGTATATTTGGCATCTGATGCATAGGTGGCTGTGGTGGAAATCCTATAAAACCTGGAGGCATTGGCGGTCCATTGATGTCAATAAGCAATGCGTCCCGACCTAAAACAAAACACATTTAATAAAAATTATAATATTAATCAATGTTTTAAGTGTGGATTAAATTCTTGATCAAAACATTATAAGAAAGATAGTGTTAAGGTTTGTAAAATACTAGTACAGTATTGGACAATTAATTTATATATAGGCTTGTACCATTATTGTACTTGTCCTGCGGTTATAACAAGTTTAATATTGTTGCCGCAGTAATTTCACCACATGAACTGTTGTCCAAACTGGAACATGTTTGCCTAGTTCACTGCAGATGTAATTGTATTCCATCACATGATTTTTTATGTGATGGTAATATATGTTATTTCTAAATTAGTAAATTCAGCAGGAAAATTATTTACCCTCTTCTTCTCTCATGACTTGTTCATCTGGTTGATATTCAACATTGTAGTTCTTGGCAATTTCTATTAAATACTTCTCAACAAGTATTTTAGGTGGACTTTGAACAGACATCTTGTGTTTAAGTTTTTCACTTATTGTATTCACATTTTCACTGCGGCAAGCATCTGCATAGATTTTGCCATACTTTGCTGTGAGTAAATCAGATATCACTTTGAGTTCCTGGAAGCATAAATTTATATATCAAAATTATTACTAGATAATTAAATCACAAAACAGGATTTACAATTGTGATTTTCAATTAATATCATTTGATACAATTCAATTAAAAAAAAATAACATCTAAGGAACCATTCCAAGAACCAATAATAGAAAACTATAAGTTAGAGACAATTACATTAAAAATTAACACTAATTATGAACTATCAACCACAATTTGTTCCATAACCACTATTTGTTTTTACATGGACAACTGTAATTTTTATTAAATTAATTGAAAATTATGGTTAAATGTACCTGTACATCAGTATGCATCCTTGGTGCAACCCAAATTAAACTTGATATAGCTTCAGCTAAACCCTCATCCAATTCTTTCATTTGAGTAATAAGCCCAAATCTAGCAAGTACTAGATCACAATACATTTCAACTATCTCCATTGCCTCTACCATGTAATCCTCTCTAAAATATTAACAATGCTATTATTGTATTTAAATCTAGTTCAAACATTAGTAATTCATCTTGCAGCACATGATTCAACATTAATAGCCGAAAAGGTTAATGCTGTTAAATATTTTCCTATTAAAAAATGAAGCTGCAGTACTTCAAGAAACTTTATTGGTTCCTAATCAATAGCACAAGTCCGTGAAATACAGTATGGGAGAAAAATAAAAAGATCTAACTCATAAAAACTTTTAAAAATAGCAAAAGGACTATCAAAACTACAGGTTTTGTAGTTCAATGCTTATTACCCTTTCCGGCTTTTCGTTTCATATAACTCAAGACTCGGAATTCACAATCATAAGTCAGTGTTAAGAACAATACTTAAGTATTGATTACCGGATTATATGCTCCACACGGATTTTAGCACGTTCACTTTTACCAGCAGCTATGTATTCAGCAATTTCTTTTCGTGCTTTTAAAGCTAATTCAGTTTTCTTCTTTTCAAGAAGTTTAAGTCGATTAACAGTTAGTCTTAAATGGGTTTTGAGCTTTGTATAGTTAGGATTTGTAGAAAACATTTTTATCTATTAAACTATAATCACAGGTACTACTACTGATGAGTAAGACGTACTTAGTTGATTTGTTTGTTGGTGAATCATTTCAAGGCGATACTTTACAATCAGTTTTGTCAACATGACGTAAAAGTTTCGTTTCACGCCGAAAATAAATGTATAAAAAACCATTGACACAGAAACAAAAAACTTTTAATTAAATATAGTAAAAATATTTTTATAATCGGAAATCTATTATTATATACAAAATACTTGTATGGTAAACCAGGACAAAAATTGTATTCATACAGTTTTTATTTTATCTAAAACTTGATTTAATATTTTTTAAGATTGGCAATCAATAACAACGTAACTTTTTTACTTTCTTCTATATTTAAAAGAAATTTGTATTATCTATAACTTTTGTACCACGAGAAAGGTTGGACCGATTTTCATGAATTTTCTTTATTGTACACATAAAGATAAAATATACAAACAGAGGTGAAGAGAGAAAAGTACAAAGGCAAGCTTAACCCTAAAAGAGTTTTCTACCATTTTTGTGTGTTTGTCTTTGTCATGAATTAGATAATAACTGATTGTAACAACAACCTTCCTGTGAAAGCGCAATTGTGAATTTCCGTTACATAGGAATGTAAAACGTCGCACGCATTCTCTATACTAGACATCAATCACCCTAGTCTGAATTTCCTTAACTTCCAACTATAACATCTTGACTATAAAGATGACGATGTTTAAGAGTTCGACAGCACTCAATGTGCTTTTGCTTCTAACCCTTGTCAAGATATAAACAAGGAAGTCTACTCCTACCGCTGTAACCGTGAACTCTGTAATAATACTATTCCGCGCTAGTATTCTAGCCATTATCATTTATAACATATCAACAATGATATTATTTTGTTTACGAGCGTTGTCTTGTAAAACGTAAGTCCAGGATTCCTTTCCAGATTTTTGTAATGTATTCCAAAGTTTGGCCCGTTCTTTGACACTGTACCTACGCTTTCACCATAAAAAACCTTTAGTATTAGCTTAGGCAGGTTATTATTATTAGGTAATAGGTTTTACACCAGTTTAACAAAAAGTGTAAATGCTAAGGTAATGGAGGTAGTATTAAAATTATTTTGGAGAAAATTATTATAACATTTTATTTCACTTACAACTTTTAAGTACACAAAAACGACACAATTTTATTAACATATAATACTGTTACATACATTAGTAAATAATACATCAACACGAAAATTATGTATTATTGAACATTATTTTAAAACATTTATGACAGATCCCAGAGTATTTTTAAACTTACAACTACATTCGTGATATTTTGTTAAATGGCACAATAACATTGTAACAAAAATATAATTTGTTTATATATGTTACTTATAATTTTTTGTAAGACATTTTAATGGCTATAATACAATAACACATCCTAAATATATTCAGATAATTCTTAACGTCATCTCGCATGCAATTGTGCTTGCTTCAAAAGACTTATGACTTATGTATCGGAAAATAATGTTATCAAAGATAAAACCACTTTTCTCAGAATATATTTAGTTATATAAACCATGAACATACAGTGATCTTTTACTATCGATGAACAATTGACATATGTTGTAATTACTATGCGTATCCCAAACAAAACCAACATTGAGCAAAAACTTTAAACCAAAATGTAATTAGGCAACAGAATGCTTAACAGTTCAAGCTAAGCTCGCTTGTTTTCTATATTGTCGTGTGTGAACTATTTATTTATTGTCACAATAATTAATAATCTCTAAATGTCGTTGTTTACCAATAATAAAAAGAGTAGAAGACCTATGTACAAAAATTGTTTAAAAGTCAGGATCGAAATGTATATTAAAAGGAAAAGGAAAGTAAATACTCAAAATAATACTGCTAAGTAGCAAAAACGCCTCAAAATTTGAATGCTTGCATTAGTGTAAACTTATATAATACATAAAATACAATACATTCAGTCATTGTCTACAACAATACTCATTTTCTTCTCAATTTTATTAAGCGAATTTTCGCAATCATCGTGGAGAATCACAGTAGTAGCACTAATACTGGAAGGACTGTGGGAATGAGTTATGTTTGTGCGGTTGCTGTCTGCCAAATGTTCCAATTCGTGGCTTTCCAAATTTGGTACTCCTGAACATATTGAACTGACGCGTGAGATCGTTTTCTTTTCTTTAGTCGGAGATTCTTTACTGGAATTTGTCCCGAGTAAATGAAGAAGAGAACAAAGAAAAAAGGTTGCATAAACCCAACTTACAGACATGATTAATGCCAAAAATATACCAATCTGGGAATATGGTAAGAGATTCGAATGCAATAAAAATATTCCGGCAAATCCGGTCGTCAGTGCTGCAGTTGCCGTGGGACCAGAAGACGCCGTTAATGCATATTTTATTCTCGAAGACTTTGTGCCACTAGCATTTGTATAACTTAATGCATAATGAAGACTAAAATCTACAGCTAACCCTGCTGATGTCGATATTGCTACACTTTCTAAGACATTTAATTTCCATTCACTTAACACTAAGACAGCTATTGTAACTGTAGACGAAAACACCATAGCGATCAATGCACAAAGACTGATAACAAAGCTGAAAGTAGCTGGTATAAGAACTATAAAACCCAAACTGGCAGATAATATTAAAGCCATTAGTGTTCCACTAGCTAATGTTTTTTGCAAATCGTAAAACTGGAAATCTGATAGAAACCAACCATTTTTCATACCTGGCGGGGCTGATTTTAATTCATGGTCTGTCCAATTTTCAACTTGGTTAAAAAAATTATTCATTGAAGTGAATGACATCGAATATGGTACGATACTTTCGAATTCCACAACAATCGCAGTTACGTTAGGTGGATTGGCGCTTCTAAGAAACTTCGGTCCTGCTACGCCTGGCATGAAAAGTTCTCTTGGAGTTTGGTATAAAGACTCCATTGCCGCTAAAATGCAAGTATCAAATACATGTTTTTTAAATGGAAAATGAGAAGTTTCACAACATGGTGTCCTATTTAGTTTATCAATATTATCAATGCATCGTCTGCTCATGAACATTCTAAAGCTTTCAATAAAACAATTTGGCAATAAAGGACCTAAAGTGTGTTGATAAAATGGTTGGCCTTTTAGCTTTCTACAAAATTCTGCCAACCACAACTGTGACTCAGGATTTGATATAGAAAATTCTGTATCGAAAACTAAATGACCAGTAGAAGCAGGATCCATATGATTACCATTATCAATAGCTTTTACACCCCATATCCATCGTAAAGGCATTTTACTACCTACTCCTATGTCTTTTCCAAACCTTTCAAATAGAAATTTATCTCTATATTGCATATCATATCTTTCAAAAGGATGAGAAGTCTGGAAAAGTTGAAACTGCCTTGAATCAGGCAATTGAAGCCCTGGTACATAAAAAACTACAACAATACTAGAAATACCTATAGCACCTAATATTATTACAATGCCTATGTATGATTTGGTAACAATTGCTATAATAAACTTACTTAACATGACTTTGATATCTCCTCCAATTTCATTAATAGCTTTGTTAATCACATTATTACACATTTTTTTACTGTTTGTGCTAAATTTAACATCTAATATAAATACTGATACTGGTAACCAACTTATCATAAGTAAGAAATTAACCAACACTGCAGTACCTGCAAATACACTGAAACAGTTGATAGCTGGAATGTAGCTAACATAAGAGGCGAAAAATGCAACAGCTGTTGTTAAAGTGGTTACAAACATGGTTAAAATTGAATGTTTTAAAGTTTCTTCAAGTATCCGAATGAGAATAGTTTCACCAGCACTTGATACATTTTTTATATCTGAAAATTCCCCATTATCTTGACTTACTACATTGTCTCGGATAAGTTGCTGGCTAATCATCTTCCAAATTTTAACATAAAGAAATGCATCATCTGCACCAATACCTATCACAACAACTATTACTAATACATTCATAAAGGGAAAAAACTCTAAATTGTACACATAAATATATAAGAAATAAGCTACTCCAAGTGAGTACATTATAGCTACAAATAATAGTATAGTTAAAATGAGAGATTTTGTATACATCCATACACATACCAATACAAAAATCCCACCTAATCCTATCAACCATGTATCCTCAATAATCCACAAGTCAAACAATGCATTTTTCAGTCCAAAATCTATGGCAGGAATACTAAGAGTGTTAAAATGTAAACTTTTTAGTTTCTGATAATAAGGTAGAACAGTGCTACTGCATGCCAAGGGAAGAAAAATCATTACATTTTTGACAAATGTCTCCTTAAACGTAGGTGGTGCAAAAGCATCAGCTTCAATTAAATAAAATAACATATTATATACAGCATCATATTGTGAACAATACTTAGGTACTTGGCATTGATTTAACTCACATGATGCCATTAATTTGAAATCATGAAAATAAATGGCACATTTTCTTAAAATGATAATGGCATTGTTAACATCCTCTTTTGTTATATTATCACAAGTAGTCTTGCCAGACATTAAAGCTATGTAATTTGGAACACTCCACACTGGACAACATAAATCTTCATTTCGATTTCTTTGACATAATTTATAATATTCTTTATCACCTACTTGAACTAATTGTGACTGTAATTTACAGAGTCTTTCAACATTTTCAAATTCTAACATAGATGAATTGTCCTTACTTGTTACAACTAAATGAGCATATTCTGATATAGGTGCTCCACACATTCCAGATGCATAATTGTGATGAGTAGGCTTCTCTGGTGTTCGTTGCATAGCTTTTAATGACACCCATTGTTTTCTTGTGTGGTTTTTCAACATCACTGCATTAAGATCTTCATATGAGACATTCTTACCAAAACCCCAATGTACATGTTCATTATCAGTAATGTTAGTTTCAAATATTTCTGAAGTCCTTTTAAAACCTGTGTTGTTGTTGTTATATTTGGGTTTTTTGTGTTTTTTCGGTCCTTTATTTTTGGCACGTCTATGACTTAATTGCGACTTGTTATGTTTTATTTTATTGTGATAGGTAAGGTTCATACGCTTTTGATCATCTATTTCTTTGGGATTAACGGCGAGCCTTCTAGAAGGGCGAGTTTCATCGACGAGATTTTCCCAAGCAATAAAACGATGTGCTAATGTGGTGCCTCTAGTCTCAAACCCGACTAATGGGTCCGAAAATGACGGTAAATTTCGGGAAACTAAAGGAATCACTGTAAGAATTGTAAACAATACACTTATGAGGAACATGTATAAGTAAGAGTGACGGACAATAAATCTGGCATAAAAAGTGTACATCTTGTAATACTTCTGTAACGCATAATTATTTGCTCAGGCCATATTTATAGACAAATACTTATTCGATCAGAGTAAATACTGAGGCAATTTGTTAAAGTAATTAAAGCTACATCTTCAATAAATATGTACTGTAATAAAAAAATGTTACAGTGAAGTTTTGACATTTACAATGACACATTTGAAAAAAAAAATACAAAGATTCTATTAATCAGCTGACTTCACTGCAGATTATAAGTGTTCTAATGTGGATTATTGGTATGATACTTACAAACTTGCTTTGTAAACTCAGGCTATAATATAATATGAAAAGGTATCTAATATATATTGTAAATTGCAGGAGATAATGTAAAATTATAAAAACTTTTGCTTTATAATAAAATCAGAAATTTAGCCCTATACAAAATTTAAGGGGAAACCAAGAGGAAAGCAGTAAATTTTTCTTATATATTCAACAGTTTATAATGTTTTGAAGTATGTGTACTTTTGCACAAATTATACTATCACTGGTGTACTACGGAATAGTTTATTGATTTTATATTTATTTATGACTAACTGTAAATAAAGTTTTTATTTCTGTTTAAATCTTATTGGGGATATTCAATTTGTTAGTTAATTATAATTTTTTTTTTCTTTGTTAAAGTAAATACATTTGTCTGGTCCATGAACAATAAATTAATTTCACATATAGCAACTTATTATTGTCTCTGGTTTTCTGTGATCACAAGACTTCTTCGTTTTGAGTATTCTGTCAAGGCAGGAATTGGAGAAAAAAGGTCGTCCCTTTTGGGATCTGCTAGTTCAACAGCTCCAACAACTCAAAAAATCATCCAAGATGAGGTACTTCTTAACATATTTGTTTTTGCTCCTCGTGGGGATCGTGATACCGATATTTTCGATGTACTATCTCCTCAATGGGAAGGGTGAGCAAATAAGCTTTGGATGGTTCTTGGAATGCACGTCGCCTTACATGTGGGGAACATTGGGAATAGCATTTTCAGTTGCGTTCTCCGTAGTGGGTGCAGCTATGGGGATCCATACAACAGGAGTGAGCATAGTTGGAGGAGGTGTCAAAGCACCTCGTATCAAAACGAAGAATTTGATTTCGGTCATCTTTTGCGAAGCCGTGGCAATTTACGGTTTGATTACTGCGATCGTGCTCTCCGGTATGCTTGAGAAGTACACTGAACCTCTGACTGATATAGCCATCAGAAACCAAAATTGGATGGCAGGATATGTAATGTTTGGTGCCGGGCTCGCTGTCGGATTGGTAAATTTATTCTGCGGTATTGCTGTTGGAATTGTGGGCTCAGGAGCTGCTCTGTCTGATGCTGCCAATGCTGCACTTTTTGTCAAGATATTAATTGTTGAAATCTTTGGATCAGCTATAGGTCTCTTTGGACTTATTGTCGGTATCTACATGACATCTAAGGTTAAAATGGGCAACCAGTAATTGAAGAAAAACCAAACTTGAAATTAAGTGTAAGTATATTTATAATTCTTGAACATTTTTACAATTATTATATAAAAGTAGGCCTTTTTTTTACAAGTACTCTTATTAATGGATACTGCTTTGACAAATATTACTATTAAGGATCTCATCCTTTTTTTTTAAATGGCTTGTGTATTGCTACATTAAATAGTATTAAAATTTCTTTTATCATAAAATATTATTAAGCTAATAGATGCTAATGCACATCTAAGAAAAAGTATATGTCAAACAATTTTTTTTTGTTTATAGTATGTTATTTTAAATATACTATTACATAATCAGAAGTTGTTCCGGTTTTCTATAAAATAGTTTTTCCAACTCTTTAATAAGAGAATTTCTTTATTTTATAAAATAATATATCTACAAAAGCTTAAAATCTTTGTCAAATATGCACCAAATCAGCACATGTAATCAGTTAATATCAAGTTTTTGACTACTGTACAGTAGTAATCTTTTCCTTTCTTCTATTTAATTATTCATAATA
>DWHU01000252.1:0-23076 GCA_018247975.1 Parides photinus
AAGCCGAGTGAAACGTTCGCCTATTGATAACATCACGTACGTTTGCTGATGATTTATTTGTCATAGCATAGAATCAGAAACATCACAGAATAGTGCTATGACCTCAGCACTTTCAAAGGGCTTTAAATGAACAGGAGCTAGATTAAATCACGTCCAATATCCAATTCAGAGTGTGATAGTTAAGAATTGAATAGCCGAAATTGAGGACGAATACATTTAGCTTTTACAACCTGCCCAATTGATAGATCTAACTTTAAGAAAAGGATTTACCTCTAAATGCTACTTAGATGGGCAGTATTCGGATGTTCACAAGATCTTTTCGTCCAAAATCATCAGGGATATGTAAGACATTAAAATAATTGTTTAAAAATACTGAACTTATAATATTACTCTATTGTAGTTGTCAAAAGATCCAATGTCACGATGATAATGTAAGATTTAAAAAAAAACGTTGCAATGAACAAGTAAAATATACACGTAATGAAACTAACAAAAGTTGTTGCTTTATTTCTGAATTGATTCATCGAACAACTACTGCAAACGGATAAGACAATTTACACTTCCTTGAAATTGTAAAATGCATCTAGTGATAAAATACAACTTAACTTTTAAACTGCTCGTGAATTGCTTTAGCTGTTTTTACTTCCTCGATTTATTCGCTTGCATGCAGGGGCAATGTCTAAAGGTAAGAAATAAAACAAGTATATCAAATATCTGCATTAACTTTATTGCAACAAATGGGTATGTAATAGAAACCATGTTATGTTGCTATATAAAAACTGAGGCATTTACATCACATTTTATGATAAAAATACACAGTAAATAAACCCTGTTTAATTTTTAATCCTTCAAATGCGTACCTTGTGAGATTTGAAAATTAAATGGGTACACCCAACGGGGATTTGGCTATGCCTTCATATTACACAAAAACAGATGTAAAATTACTACTAACATGTAATTTGAAAGGAATATTATATCTGGATATTTAGATATGATATTTTTATCATAAACTGAAGTGTAACCTTATTTTAATTATAAATAGTAGTGAAAGGACCGATGACTGAACTGTGAAATTCTTATTAAAAGCCATATACCGAAAAACTCAATGAGACAATGGTAAGCTCTTTGCTCTCTTATTCCCGGTTCGTGATGCCTAACTTTGATAAAGGTTCAAAGGTCGCTAAAATTACTTACAAAACAAACATCATAAAATAAGTTGTTAGACGCCCAAATAGTTACTGGGGTAATGATAAAACTGCTACTATGCTTAGTCACTAAATCTTATCTACAAGTGTTCTAAACCAAAGACTATTTTGTGTGATTGAACAAATACACACAATCAGTTTATTCCTATCAGAGGTGCTTTAAAACCTTATTATTACTTATCATTGACATACTTAATAACTAGGAACAAAATTTAAACGTAATTTGTAAAGAAACTAAAAATTCCTTTTAATTTTTTCTCTTCTCTTAATAATACCAAGCTTGTAATACTTTTAATGTAGATTTAAAAAGTTATATATGAAACACATTTTAAGTATATTCTTTACACTCAGGGAAATATGCTTAATGGACTCGAATAACTCAACAGGGAGATTATGCTTCAGTTTTACTTTACCTTTTTTTTTATTAACTGAAAGCTAACAGGTAACGTTTAAAAGATGTATTAGAATACAATTTTTTTCCAAACATCTTAACACTCTCTAAGTAAAAACGTTTTTGAAATGTTTATATGTTTTCCCAAAACTCGCACTAAGAATAAAACATCTGTATGTAATTTTACTGTCGCATGCAGCGGCTGTGTTTAATGGTCAAAACGCAGAAAGCTTAGACGTGAATTAAATCTTTTTAGTGTAAATAAATAGAATATTAACTTAGCTAGAAAATGCTCAAAACATTTTTTTTATTTAACTTCTTATGAATCGCTAATTACCGGTACTTCCTATTAGATGCTATGTAACTATATTGTCTATTATTCAGAATGTATTGAAAACTATTAAAACATTCTAAATGCTTATCAGTATATTTGAACCTTAATTAGTAAATCTTAGTAGTACAGTACTGTGTTTGATAATAATAATATCCATAATAAAATCAACCTAATTATAGTTGACTCTGATAATGTCACTGTTGACGGCAGTTAAGGACGATTTTGTAAGCCTTTTGTAAATAGGTTTATTCCCTGAAGCGCTCCTGTCGCTTGAGCAAGGAAATACAATAGTTTTATTATAAACATTTCTAAAACAAAGTCTCTGACTATAATAATAAACTATGACATCAAAAAATAGTTGACCATTCTCAAGATGAAAAACGCCTAACGTAAAAAATTGTTGATTTTACCATAAACATTATACAAATGTAATGACAAATTGAAGGAAAGGAGCCGATAAATTCAGATAAATTTATTGGTTGTTAAAAACAACACTGCGGTTACATTTAACTCTCTCTAATACCATAATCTGCAATTAGGTTTACCAAAATTAAACTAC
Organism: Parides photinus; assembly: GCA_018247975.1. Taxonomy (NCBI): domain Eukaryota; kingdom Metazoa; phylum Arthropoda; class Insecta; order Lepidoptera; family Papilionidae; genus Parides; species Parides photinus. The sequence continues at coordinate 2,490 of DWHU01000252.1, forward strand.
TAACAAGTATTACGTTAGGTATACTAAAATAAAATTAGATAATACTTTAAAATTGAAATTTGAAACTGAATATGACGGCATATTTCAAATAGTTTTCCCCAGTAAATCCGCAAACTAGTTTTGTAAAAACTACTGTTACAGATATAAAGACCATAAAAAAATTACATAATTATTTTACAGGAAAAGCTTTTTCTGCCTATTTTCTTTTAATAAATGTGTTGATAGATGTAAATAATATCTATAGCCTAGGTAAAAGTTAAGTTTATTATTGGCGGAAATGTGTGGGTTGTAGTATCGTGGGCGCTATTGGAGGCGACTAAGGGTAATGCCCGTTAAATGACAGAATAAATATTTTCAATCTACAACTTAAAATACCTTTAACGATAAACACGTACACCAATAAAAGCCCCACTATAATACTATATAAACTTTCGTATATCAAAAATTGTGAAGCTTTTTTAACGACAAAATGTTTTGTAAAAGAAGTGTTAGCTTTTGATAGAAAATACTTTATGTAATAATATCTTGTTTACAAGTACAATGTACGTATAATAATAGTAAACGTCCTGCTTTTTTTGTCTTATAATACACTGATGAAATTTAATTAACACCCATATTTTCGCTGTTAATAAAATTGATAAGAAACATTATTAACCAAAGTAGTTTATAAATGATATAACCTTAAAACAGTTCTGATTATGCAAATTTTCATCCAAACGTGTACCAAACAATAGTTTAAATCGACATGATAAAAAAATATGAATATTATCAATCACAATTAGTGTTAGGGTATTTTTGAATAATCACAGAGTACATTATATTTAAATTAATCACAATAATTAAGTGCCTGGAAAGAAATGTAATGCAATGAACGTATAACATAAAAACATGAGCACTTTTATAACAGGCGCAAATTAATCCTTAATATCTATGACTTTTATAGTTTATTAAATTTGCAAGCTATCATGACTAATAAAATATAAATGAAATAAGACATTTTATTCGCTTTTCTGTTTGTGAAATAAAAACTATTGATTACTCTTCAACACCATAAAAGAAAATTTTTAGAAGTGTCTTAAGATAGTTATAGGTTTAATTTATTTATATATAAAATAACTATTCAACGGTAAAGTGAGGCAAGGGAAAGTCTATTGCTCCTTGGAAAAACAAATCTAATAATCGGTTTGATTAATATCTATCGCAGCCAGTAGCGGTGCAGCAATAACGCCCGCTTTTGCATTGCCATCCGCAGCGGTTAGCGGCCGTTATTGCAACGGGATTCATTCGTGTGCATCCGAAGAGATTCTGTGCACAAAACGATCAAAATGCAATTAGGTAATGCGCAGAAAATACTTTACGTGGTCAAAATAATGACAAAATTTTACCTCTGTATAAACAATAAAAATGCAGTACTTTTTTATCATTGGACATATTTATTTTCTAAACCAGTGTTTCCCAACGTGTGGCCCACGATAGACAAGGGGGCAATTTTAATGACAAGAGGGGGCAAATCGAAAATGGTTCGACACGTGTTTAACCCTTTCGCTCCAGGTCATTTATATGAAATGGCGGATTTCAGTGCTAATTTTAACGAAAATGGCAGTCTTAAATAATTTAAAAAACTTAAGTGTAGAATTATTTTTTAATAATAAAAATTATGTACATTACCTAGAGGGCGACGGCATGGGGCAGCATAAGAAGTTTAGAAAGGCTAAGGTGGCATGGCAAAAAAAACTTGGTTGCTGGCTAGTGGCTGGCCATATTTTTTTATTATGTTTACTTTTCTACAATAACCAAAAAAACAGTTTTGGTTTCTTTATACAACAAGGTAATTATTTATGCAGGATTTTCGTCCGTCTGTAACGTCTGCTTTTTAAATATCATCATCAATGAATAGTTTCTCTCGAATATGGTTCGAGAGAAACTATTCATTGCAACTAAGAGCCAACATTATAGTTAATGTACAATATCAAATAGATCTAAACCGTACTTTCAATTAAGAATATAATACAAAAATTAAGTGTTTATTACTTCAGGACTTACTTTATTTGTTGAATATAGCATAAGTTAGTTATAACAAATGTGTTTACGTTCAAACTATAAAGTATTGTATCATTAATAAAATAAAGAGCTTCTTAATAAATTTAAATTACACAGACATAAAAAAATAGAAAAGAATTCAACAAGAAATCTAGCCCATGTTAAATAGAACAGACATTCCAATCTCGATCGTACATTATGACACCCACAGCATTACAAAGCGGTCTTGGATTAGATCATCGTATCCATATCTATAAGATTTTTTTAACATTGCTGGGCTAAATGTACCGTTACAAGCTTTACGTAAGTAAAAATTTTGAGTGGAACATTCGGAAGCACCTATAATAGTGAGAAATATTGGGATAAATTTAGCTCACAAAAAATATGGTACAAAAATAATTTCTTAACCTACTAACGGTCACTGCATAACATAATGAAAAGCACAAATATGTCCACAATTATAGATTTTACTATATGTAACTAATAAATAATTAATAGGTCTCTGTCGGTCAATGGCAGAGGAAGAGATAAAACAACAATAAATAATTAATTAAAATATTGAACTTGATACTAAAATGTCTATTTAGTAAAATGTTTCAATAGAGTTACGACGAAAACGAAACGTAGTTTGAATGCAATTGTATACAGTAATCAGCTGGTGCGCCTATTACTCACGAGTGCGTATGGTTACGCCTGGTGGTCAACTGTAAAACTATGTCAGAGCGAACATTTGTTGGCTTTGCGTCACAGATTATGCTTTTTGCTACACATCGCCGATACTAGAACTGCTAGGTTCAAGGGAAGCCGGCCAGATTGCCGAGCCGATCGTTCACTATTTATAGTGCCTCGCATCTGTTTAGCTGTTTTGCTTTCAGTGCAGAAATGACCGGAGGCGCGAGCGTCCAAAAAACCGTGCGCCTATACTCGCGACGATTAATATAATTATGATAAACATGTGTACGTATCGTGAAGTTACACAAACGAACTTCCAGATTTGTCGTTATAAAGTGATTGTTGATTTAACTAAAGTATATTAACTTTACCACCTTAAAGCTATTAGACGGTGCAACTGTGCGCGATACTTGCAGTCGCGATTATGCAATTATTTTCAACATCACCGCCTGTGTGCAATGTTACTTACAATCATTTAACAGAATGTGTTCGTGACGGTGACCGTGTGTTTATTGCAATGGAAGATTCACGTGTTACTAATCGGTGTATGTTGAAAAACAAAATTGACATTGATGCTATTTTAGAGTGGATGCCAAAGAATCGTGACTTTTGGCAATATGCCAGTATTAATAGGAAACAGCTGACCGTAAACAAATGAATTATTTTTAAGTAAAATCATGCGAGGTGTGTGAAGAGCTGTACTTTTTCTCCGCTACAAATGATCGTGAAAAAGAGTGGAAAAAGATTAAAAAATGGCAAGTGCTGAAGACTCAAGCGATAGTAGCCCAATCATAGATGATAATGTTATACGTATTCAACTACGGAAACAGTCCCACAGCAAATGGGAACTTCGAACACGAAATCATTCACCAGGGGTTAGATTTCCAACTGTACAGCTTTTCGATTGTGAAGGTAACCTCTTAGTGGAAACGAACGATGAAAACATATCGATTAAAAGTTCAGAATACGAAAAACCAAATTTAACATCAAGTCAATCGTTACACGAGAAAGATTTTAAACATGTTATAAATAAGAGAAATCTTCGTAAACACAATACTATTTCTGGAGTAAATGTATATACACGAATATACAGAACTCCCGTAACAAAAAATAATGTAAGTAACATTCCAAGTAAACTTATAATTAATAATAATTTAAAATGCTTACACCCAAGTAGTATTGAAACAACTCCATTACATTCTGATGGGCCAAGTGACATCAGTAGCTATAAAAGCTCAGATAATGAAACTTGTGGAGATGAAGAAGAGACGTTCATTTGCAAGAAAGATCATCAAACTATTATTAATAACAATGTAGCTAAAACTGATTTAACCACATCTAAAAACATTAATAAGGCCGTATCAATAATCCAAGAGAGTAAACGGAATTCGGAACTACACACATCGAAATCTTTCAGTGACACAACGTTAAGAAATGAGAAGGATTCAATAGAATTAGTACCACGATCCAGTTCTGGAGTTAATATTTCTAATTTCCCACAAAATAAAGTTTCTTTTTTAAACACCTACTTAAGAAGTATAGCTGTGCGCAGAGGATCGAATGTGACTTTAGATGTTCGACCGCAAATTTCGAAACCAGAAGAAAACTTTCTTACTTACTCGAAAGTGCAAAACGAGACACCATGCCAGAAAATAGAAAACGAGGAAGAAGTATATAACGCAAACGACACTAATATGAAAGTATCTGACTGTGAATTCATTAACATGCCGACAGATGTAGCGGCCGACTGCGAATTAAAGAAACGATTAAAGTTATATAGACGAGGAATTTCAGAAATCGAGCAACGTGAAAGGAAATTGAGTGGATCATCGAAAAACAGGAGAAATTCTGTTAATGGTTTTATAGAAATAAGTAAATCTTCTTCGTCGGACAGTGTGGACGAAGCAGATGTGATACTTAATAGATTAAAGCGTAGGATATTCAAAAACAAGTCGAGAGAGAAACGAAAATGTGGACCACAAATTGCGTTTTGTAAGTATTTAATTAACAAGACTTTATACAATACTAACTAAAACAACACATAATAGATTAATCATTTTTAGTACAGTTTTAGTAGGCGTGGGGTTACTTTTACATATTCTTACAAAGTACTTAAAAAATATAAGTATTCATGCCGACAAGGACCGTAAGGACCGTAAGGACAAGTGAACATTTTAACTTTAGTTAGCCCTGCAATAATTAATCTCATTCTCTTTTTACAGTAATGAATTTCTTGTAACAGTCAATTATGATAAAGAGTTTGTCGCACCAATTTTAACGAAATCAAAAATATCTTCACACAATTTGTACCCCTTTTTTGCTGCCAAAATTATCTATGCCACAACTGAGACATATATATCACTTTTAGTTGCCAAGAGACGACTTTACAACACCTCGAAAATAAGAAAGATAAAATTTTACATCGTTTATACAAAAAGACAACATAATAGATTCATATTGTTTAATAGATGTTGGTATGAACATATGGTCTTTGCTGTTTCTTTATTTAGTTGGGGTATTTTTAAGGAAGCATTATGCTTTATAATCTAAAAAAAATGGTTACTAGTATAAAGATGTTATTTATAAAATAAAATAACTGTCAACTTTTAACACTTTTCTTATAGTCAGGCTAGTTTGAGCAGTTGTTTACTATTCTACTCTATTTATTTACAACCGAAGATGATTTTCTACGAAAGAAGAGTTACATATGCTAAACTATAGTATTCATGTATATTATTTATGCAGTTCTTTAATAAGTGACTTCATACTTTCTTTTATTTAAACAATTTAGTCTTATTCGGAAAAATGTTGAGATCGATAAATGAAAACGTTCATCCTTATAACGTTTACAATAATTATGCAATAAGGAATATTCACCGAGGTGATATACTAAAATAAAAATACTAAAATGCTAAAAAAAATTATTTAATTTTCTCTATGATTTATTGCGTACATTTGTGTAATACATTTGAGTATTATTATACTTACAGCTGCCACCTATCCCACTCGTAATGTTTGGTTTTATCAATAAATTTTGCAAAGGTTTTTAGGAAAAAGCGAACAAATTACGTGTTTAAAATAAATATCATTCCGGTGAGAAAAGGGTTAAAATATTACAACTTCTATACTCCTCTTTGAGTACCAAAGACGACAATAATTTCAAGAACAAAGTTGTTTACTTAAGATTAAGGAAAAAATGCTATATTTACTAATAATAATAACTAAAAATAAAGAACCGATTTTTTTTAATAACAGGATCCACTTGCCACTGAGCTTTGACGAATCTGCGTTTACTTTACCGCTAATAAACATTAGAAATTACTAGTTACTAATATTACAGCTTTTTCTCCGATATTAATGCCCTCTTTTAATAATATTCTGTAACAACAAAGACACTTAATAAGAAGATTTACGCCATCTATGAACAAATTTAAGAAGTCGGTGAATAAACCGTTGCCTTTATTTGGTAAAATCGGAAACTATTGATATCAGTGCCCTCTTACAGTTTATTTCAAAAGCGTTCTGAACCTAAATACTTTTGCGCTTACTATTTCAACAACAATTTTGGAACATTATATAAAAAAAACCAATTTTGAATAATTAGAAAACGTTCCTTACCAATATTACACTATGTTAAAATATTATGTAAATGGATATGATGGACATTCATAATTCATATAGTTTGTTTTTGATTATGAATTTTAATTAAATAATCGCGCAAAGTTTCTGAAATAAAATAGTTATAATATATTTTAGTCTTATTATACACTCAAACTAAAATTTTGTTGTATACATTTTTAATTCTCTAACATTATCTTATTTTTTTAAATAGGTAAGGTTTTGTTCCTTACAGAAACTTAAATTGTCAGAGAAAAATTTTCTCGAAAATCCTTGCAAAATGGCTTCAAGCCCAAAAATGCTGAATGTAGGCAACTTAAAGCCTTAGTTTGATATATCATTATTAAGGAGACAAAATTTATTTAATCCATGACATAAATAAATTTGTGATTAAGTGTTGTGTTAAGGTACCCGTTTTTTTTTTTTACTGCAAAATGCTTATCAGCGATTTTGTTATTAATTTGTGTGTAATATACGCTCAGAATTAATAAGACTTAATATCCAGTTTTAATAAAGAAATAAATAACGATAAAACATTTTTTTTTGGGCAAGTTCTAAAAATATAAACTTTAATATCAGCTAAACAATAAAGCTCGGATATCGTGTTGCAAAATTGAGAATTATTTAATATACAGCGGCCTAAATGTTTAAAGCGGTCTGCGGATATTTTTAGGCTATATTATAATAATCCAGTTATTATTAAAGCGTGAACAACAGGCTAATATTTCTTCAGGTCAAGGCCGTTCGGTTTGACGTTTGGGTCGCCGCATGAAGCAAATAAAATTGAACTTTATAAGAAGCGTGTCGACTAATAAGAAAATTTGAGACAAGATATGCTATGTTATTAGATAATATAGATACATAATTATTCTATAGAGTTTAAACAGTTTTAAATATTAACAAATGATTGTTATACATGCGCAAGGCGCCGCAAGTCAATATCGTTCCTCGTAGAGCAGCGCCGTCGCGCCGCGCCGCCATGACGAGATCCGCCTGTGGTTGTGACATTAAACGAAAAGTTGTAACTTCTATTTTTGACTTTCTAGTAGCTGTCATAGTGTCTCTTTAATTTATTATAAGTTTAAAACATTATCCTCATTATTAAAATCTTAAGACATCTAATACAAAAATAAACATAAACCTATGAGTGACAAGCGTTTATTTAGGATACACAGATATTATATACTTTTAATAAATCTTTAAAAAGGGCATTTAAAAAAATAGTTTATTAAATTTAAGTACGGATTATGTTATTGAAGAATGTTTAGTGTAAAGTAACTATTTTTAGTTGAAGCAAAACGTAGTGTTAAGTAACAAAAATGAAAGTTACGCCATTTTGCATCAGGGTGGAAGTTAGTTCCGAGTTTGTCCGCTAGAGTGGCGAAGAACCAGCTGGTACGTTTTGACAGTGTTCAGTGCACGTCGACTGGTTTATGTTTGAGTGCCGGCGAGCGGCGCATTCCTTATTCACGTGTTTATCACTGGATAATAACTCGATTTCTGACCTCCGTGATTCTCTTTTAAAACTTTTACATAACTTGTGAAAGTTTGATAATTTAATGAATTTTATTTAAATGAAACGTTTAAGCATTTCATGCGAACTACGTTTGTTTAGTTTGAACAAATTCTTTCTGCCCTGTCCCGTTTGTATTGTGTGAAAAGTATTAGTCGCATTGTGTGCGTGCGAAATAACCTTTCATTGGTGATAGTTGTTTTGGTTTTGTTTATTTTCTTACATCTGAGACTTTACCAGTCGGGAAGAATAAGGACACATAAATTGGTAAGTACAAAAGTGTTCTGTTTTTATCTTAACATGAACCTTATAAAATAAAGTGTTCTGTTGTTGTGGTTAAAGATGTTTTTAGTTATCCCAGCTCAGGATTTCTTGAGAAAGATTAAAATGCTTTTGGTGTCTTAATAAGCAAGGAAAAAAGGAAGCTATTAAAATATCTATGTAATGTACTTTAGTTTTAAAATCATTTAAAAAGGTGTTAAATCCGTGAATTTAAAACCTTTATTATTAAAAAAAGTTACTTTGTTTTAAAGTTAAATTTTCTGGTGATGTAAATTATTTGTCTTAGTTCTTTTTGAATATACACTTATAAGGGTTTGGATTTGTTAAATAGTATGAACTTTTTATTTTATAAAAACAATGAAAAGCTATCGATATTTTCAGCCTTTATAAAAATTTTATATTTCTAGTTAGTCTGAAGTAAGTAGACTGTTTAATAATGTACACCTATTCATAAATATAGTAGGTTCGAAAGTAATATAATTTAATGGTTTTATTATTATAATTAGTATGTTAAGTGAAAAGTAAGGTTAAAAAAAAATCATAAATATAAATCGTAATTAAATATTAAATCCTATTATGAATTATTATACGCCCCACAATAAGTTAAATAAAGAAACAGAAAAAAACAATCAATATTAACTTATGATGGATATACATTTTAAAAAAATACTCAGTAAATGAAATTTTATCCCTGGATTGAAAATCCGGGTTGAGTTTTGATTTAGATATTAAAAGCGAATATACATAAATTTTAAATGGAAAAGAAAAAAACGAGAAAGTTAACTCTTGACAACGAAAGATGGTGTTATTAGAGAGGGCATGTTTAAACATCATCGCATGATGAGAATTGAAGATAGGAATAGTTTTCTTTATTCGATCATCAAATTTTGGTTTGCAAAAGGTCTCTCACGATCGTGATCGCATCCTGTGTCCAAACTTTCCTCTGGTCTTTATCGTCGCTGCAATGTATAATATGATGAATTACTTATATTATTATTACCGCCACTAAAAGTGTACAAAGAACATCGTTACATGACTATTCAAACGTGGAACCATTAAGTAAACTACGTCTATAATGGCATCTACAGGTATTTTAATGACGATACCACGATATTACGAGACGAGATTTATACGTTTGTTTTAAATAAAATGTCATTATTAATAAGTACTTCATTAATCAAAAAAGATTCGTGGTCAAAGTGCTGCTAGTATCAAACACTGTCCGCGTTATACTCGTAAATGATGATTTAATACTTGGAGCCGAAGTCTCGTACTTTATTGGTGTTTCAGGAGTTGAAATTATTATAATATTCAAACATCTTTTTACAAATATTCATATAGTTACGAGCAGAAGTTAAGTAAAATTTATTGAACATAAATTTAGTTTCTTTCAATTAGCAAATAATATTTTATGGACATGTTATATTAACCTTAATTGTTGATACTGCCACAAGTCTATGCTTCCGCAGTCTCGATTGCTTTCCCTCATGTCACTACGTTCAATTGAAACATTCCCACCATTGTGCTCAATTATTAAAAGCTAATTATCGGCGCAATTAGAAAGTATCTTTAACGGTTATATTCCACAAACAAAAAGGTATTTTCTTTATTTACAAATGCTTTCAAATATAAACATGAACACATTTAAAAATTAAAGAATACAACAGATAAAAAAACGCTGTATTAAGCAATATAGATACGTCAGTATGGAGATATTTGTAGTAGGCGTATATCCAGCCGTGGGTCTATTAACTAATGATGAACATAAAAGAAAATTCATCGAAAAATGTGTTAGTTTTTTTAGGCCGTAGACCCTGGGTCCGTGAGCTCAGGATCAGATAAGCTGTTTAAGCCAAATCATGCCACGCAACGTTTACATTACAGAAAATATAAGAGGATTTTATAAACTAGCCGCTAGTATCTATTCTACGGTATCTTTTTTTAAGCAGATGTACTACATAGAAATAAGTTAAAAACTCAAAAAAATAATTATTTTTGGTGATTACTGTTAAAAATTACATACATTCATAACTCCTCGTTAACTGTTTAAACTATTGCAATGTAAATTTCTTTACGTTTACTATTTTAACCTTTAATTTTTACTTACGATTTAAATAGCAATGATGGAATAAGTAATTCTTTAAGCATATAAACTACATCTTTTGTTAAATATACTAATATTAAAACAATGTATTTAAAAAAACAGAGTGATCGCGAAAAAAAAATTGGAATCATAGTAAACTTCATGTGTATTGTAGTTTTATTTTTATTTTAATTTTTTAATTATTTTTATTTTATTTTGGAGACAAAACAGAAATAATTGATACAAAAAATACATAGAAAAGATAATGCAATTAACTACAAATGTTTCCTAAAACAGTCCCACTGAGAACATTGCTAGTAGTGGTACATAAATCTATTAAATACATGTAATAAATTTACTAGGAAATTTTGAACTATAAACATGATTTTTTTTTAATTAAACTATTATTTATATGTTTCCTTTCATTTAATATGTAACATATTGGTTACTAAGAATTAAAAGCAAGATTGTGGTACAAAAGCTATGATTTTATTGCCAAATGCAATGGGAACAAATTTGACTTTATTCTTGTACAAATGTAATGCTATAATTGTTGAATGATTGTTTTAAACGTCCTTACTGTAGATCACGTAAATTACGTAGAAAAACTCGAATGGTATAATTGTCAAAGTTAGTGACTCCGTCGTAACTGCTCCATAACAAATTCATCCTTCACTAAAGTAAGTTAACGTCTTTGAATGGTTAATTACTTGGAAATTTGCTACTCTGCTGAATCACCGCTCTCGATCTTTATGTTGTCGATGTTTTAGCTGGTCTTCAAAGATTGAATATTTATGTTTCTCATGAGTCATTGTGAGATATAATAACTGCACACTTGAGCCTTCTAACAAATTACAATTTTGCCTTGGTTATTGTTTACTGATAAATTACTGGAACAAAGAAACTTGATACTAGTTGATACGTCTAGGTGGGCCATCGCAGCTCTTATTTCTGTTGTCATGCAATAATGTGCAAACATTATTGTGTTATGGTTTGTAGAGCGCTGTAGCTAGTGAAATTACTGAGATATCGTATTAAGCATTATATAAGCTTAAGATAAGCTCAATGCGATGATGTTTTAATCATCATTAGCCCACATACGCCTAATGAAGGGCATAAGCTATCCCATCCTGGTGGTTGGAGTTTTGTATGATAGGTGATGTGTATATCATCCAAGAAAGTCACAATCACCGCAGACAAGCTTTCTAGTAACAATATAAATTCATTATAGTTTATACACGAGAGAACAAACAAGAAAAGCCTGCAATTATCATCAACTTAATAACTTAAATGCTTAAGGATTTACTTTAATGCTTTATTTATCATAAACAAAACCTTTCGTGTATGTATCATGTAACAAAAAACATGGAAAAGTTCCAAACATTTTTAGATGATGCGTCGTTTTTTATTACTCGAAATTTCTTTACGTTTCATCACCACTTTCTTATTTAAATGTGTTCAATTTATCTCAGATAGTACGGAGAAAAATTTAGATTTCTCTTTATGTAATGGAAATAATTATATTTTACAATATTATTGTATAATATAAATACGGATTTTTTTTTTGATAATGGTATGTAAATGTAGACGATAACGAAAGTGGAATGACAACTGCTCTTGGGAAGTAATGGCACATGCACGTTTTAAATATTTGATACACTGTAAGTAAATGCTATTCCAAAAAATAGATATTAAAGCAAGATTTTTTTCCAATAGTCAATATTCTACGATCCCAATGTCATAAATATAGTAAAATATTGCTATTAATAAAGTTTGTTAGTATCTATTGCTAGTTTCCTATTACTTTGTGCATGACCATTTAAATATCCTGTACGTTACTCGTTACCTGTTTCATGACTTTCATATTTCGTATAAAAGTAAATTATTCATGAAATTGTTTCGTGAATTCAATAGGCGAAGGCGCTGGCTGCTTTATTTGCTATAAAGTTGTGAAGTATTTTGTGTCAGGGAGTAACAGCGGGTGCCAGCCTTCTCCCTGGCACTTAACTAAAGCAAGCAAACTTTGATATTAAAACACGAAAAATATTTCAAGCTTTATCACGCTCCCTATTCATTGTAATCGATGTTGAAACTATGAAACGGATTTGTGTATTTTAATGTTTTTAACATAGAAGTACGTAACGTAAATTAATATTTAGTATGGCTTGTATCATAATCATTAAAGCAGTCGTTATCGCTTTGAAGACAAGCTAACCAATCTAATAACAATTTAACGGGAGGTCCATTAGCGGTTTACCTTACGGACTTCGTACGGTTTCGTACTAACCGACAGATAAGAACTAGAACTGACATTTTGTGTCATGTTCTCTTATTTACTGAATAGTTTCGTTTTAAGTCAAAAATAAATTTCATTTGATTTTTTTGGAAAAGTGTAAATTGTAATATTAAAAAACTTTGTCAAGAAGGAAGAGCTTAGAAGAAAAATTTGATTATACAAACATTTTGCTAAGTTACTTTATTTCTTCTTACCTACATACATAACTCATTCATGATCATCACAGGTTATGGATTACACATATTTTGTCCCTTTTTGTATATAGTAATTACGACATAATTCTTTTTTGAGTTAATAATTTCTCAAAGTTAATTTTAACCTACATACTATACAAGACTTCATATTACATTTAATATTTTGTTTACTGTAAAAAATATTACTGCTACTTTTAAAGTAATGTAATCAAATGAAACGTTACAATATAATAGTAACATGGCATAGCAACAAACATAGTTTAAAATTATGATGGATTTGTACATACTAAATTGCATTCAGGAATCGTGTTTAATTTTAAAATGTTTAAAGCAAAAGGGGCATAAATAATAAACACATTTGCGCGATAGTCCGATGGCAGATAAATGGTAAACTTGGCAGCCACTACTTTCGTTATATTTTTCAAGCTCGATGGATTGTGTATGGCCAACTTACAGGAAAGCTACAAATGTGCAATCGTTTTATTATCAAATTCATATACGTTTTAGCTTTGATACTTGCGGAACGGTTTGATTTCTTGAATGCTATTGGAATTTTACTTTTAATACGGACAATAAATATGATTTTGTATGCAAAGATAAAAAAAAACCTTTTAGATTAAGTGGGAAGACACTTTATCTTCTATACACTAAACTTTTGCGACAGTGTTAGATAAAAACTTCATAAGTACAACTCAAATGAAAGATTTAGGGTTGGACTTGGCACTTGAAATTTTTGAACTTAAAATATCTGTTCCAAGATGAATTCCACTTTAATTTTTACGAGTGACGAGTGTAGCTTTCATAAACAACAGCCACCCACCTTCCTTCATGTGAGTGGTTGGCTCCTTTACTTCTGTCCTTACAATAAAAAAAAATAAATATAGATAATTTGTAGAAGTTGTAAGTACTACTTTAAATAAATAAATACGTTAAGTGAAATAAAAATGTATCGGGAATTATAGTCGTATTTCGACGACAGCAGCACTTGAATATTTCATCGGCATAAATGTTATAAGTTTGTAATCAATTTATCTCTGTAATATTTGATAATATGGAAAAGTAGATGTTCATACTTTGAATTGAAAATATTTTTATTTAATGACCCATAAACTATTTTATGGCAAAAGTTTTTTGATATTTGTCGCTGTGGTTTGTATCTGGGAGGGAATACTGGCTGTCAGTACAACTTAAAATACATGGTAATATAATATATTTGTTTATAGATGATGTAAAAAGTTTCTGAATACAAATAATGCGGTGCTTATCGCCCGTAACTATGCAACGGGATGAGTGAGTAATGAACTTGACAGTGGTGATATTATTGTTCGCCTGTAGGTGGGCGATGTGCATTCCAGTGTTGCCGACGCAGCTATAAATACTTGCGGCGTGTGTGCGACCAGAATAGTGTTCCAACCCCAAACTATCGATATTACATCAGCTTATCTTAGATAATAAAATCAGGGAATGCACTTCGTGGAATTTTTAAATTACGTATACTGCTAACGGAGAAATTGTGATGTTGTATACCAGTGGTCGGCAACCGGTCGATCGCGTGCGATGTCTTGATTTACCGCAGTATACACGGAATTAAATGTTTTATGACACATGAAATCATAAAAGCTATCTCTGCTTAAATGCAATGAATATTTACTTGTGTTCCGGATATACTGTGAATCAGCGTTTTCGTATTTAAAGTTAACGAAGAGCAAACAACATTCTGTCCTTACTGATTGGCATACCCAACACTCATTATTACTATCTTTGTCGGGATATACACCGAATTATGATATCTTGGTTAAAGATATGCAAACACAGCTTTCTCATTAGGGTTACAGCATAAAATAAATTCTAAATCACTGTTTTTGTGTCTAATTTAAATTAGTTAACTTTGTTAACAGTTATGTCATCTATGTCCCCTGGACGTGAGTTTTGGACTAGATTGCACATATGACAAGTCGATCGCGACACACCGGTAAAGCCCAAAATTAAAACCATTCTCTCTATCCGCATCAAACTAGTCCTAAATTACTTAAAATATATTTATAAGAAATACGGAGATAACCTTGAAACACCAGAAATTATAAGAAAGTGGAAGAAAATACCCGCTCCCTTCTCTGAAGCTTCGGCATCTCAGATGCTTTCCTAGTTGCTTTACTTAAGAATAAAAGTGTTGAATGGAGGTGGGCACGGCCTTAACGATGCTTCAAAAAGAGTAGAATGTAAGGCTGCATAGAGATAAAGTGATCTCGATGTATTTAGATATACCAAATCGACAGTCATAAATAGTAAAACAGACCTGTTTTTAAAAAACGGCCTTGAGTCTATCACGAAAACCTTTACCATCACAAAGCGTTGATTTCAATTTATTTCTCTCTAAATATAAGTATATTTAATATATCTCCGACAAGTGTTTCTTGTATTTACACACTTAAAATAGATATGTAATAATGTTAATTATTCTCTAACAATACTTTATCCGCGATGCCTTGACTATCGATAAACATACGATTTGCATACAACACTATTGTACATGGACACTCCTCTCCCTCTATCCTCTTTTTAAATGGTGCTCGAAAATGCATCTATCATAGTAACGTAACGTAAAAAGATTTTTTTCGTGTTAAATCTTTTGTCGAATAGTACTATTAGGTTAATCAAGATTTATAAAGTATCCATATTAGTATCTTTACAAAGATATATTTTTATTATAGGCCTATATTTTTTCTGCGTTTTGTTCGAAAATTCTTAATGAAACGTTTGAAAGTTAGTTCTTTTAAACGTTTTTCATATCAGTATTACTATTTCGAAAGCTTTTTTATTATAAACAATAAATTGCTATAGGCATTGTCTCATCATACAATACAGTTGTTATTGATTTGTACCATTTTTGTTTATTGTAAAAGTTTATATATTATATAGTAAATTTGTAGTATGCAATTTGAATAGACTTTCATGATTAATATGTATTTATGAATCGTTCCTTTCTATACTTTTTTCAGCCATTCTTATCGATTATTGGATTTTCGCTATAAAATTTTTAATAACCATGCTTCATGCTTGATGTGTATTTTCTTTAGTATCGATTCTAATACACGATAAATAATTAACGAAAATATTGATGGACTGATGATTTTTATAAAAGTGGCTTATGTACTACATCTTCAGCTATCTACTTATGAAAGATCTTTTAAAATTGGTCTAGCTTTATACGAGGTTGCTCAGTACAAAATATATATGAATAAATCTAAATTCTGATTATCGAATACACAGCTATTATTATGACATTACTTATTTTTTTGTTAATATCAATATTGATACTACCATTTTATCTATTTGTACATATTTGATCGTCAATCAAACAGTTTCAATGTTGACTTCCCTATCATGACACAACAAGTGTAAACTCAAATGCATTAACGATGCGCTCTTATCGCTCTGTCAACACGGCGATGCACCTGCTGATAACGTTTCCCGTTCAATTAAATCACACATTTTCTATGCTGTAACAACAAAGAATGTCTAATACATACTTCGAAGTGTTGTATTTGACTAGTTTAATTACAGTTAATGTCAAATATGATAATAATGACTCATCAACATCTAAAGAGAAAAGGTTAGACTTCATATTGACGTAGTCTAACGTTTGAAATTAGTTCTATTTCAATTATAATTTGTATTAAAAACTCCACTTCTGATATATTTACAAAAGAAGGCAAATTCTACTGATTATCTCTAATGTTCTTAGCAGAAGAAGCGATTGACGTGTTTTTGAGTATAAGCTTATATTGGTTGTAAACAACATAAACACCCATTTTTATTTACACTCCTAAAATAATTTTACATAAAAATTATTTTTCTTAAATTTGATGATTTAATATCACTCTTACAACATAGATTTACATTTGATTAAATTTTCTCCACTGTAACGAATCTTAATCGATTAATTTCCTTTTGTTGTTTCTGCCATTCAACAAAGGAGAACAGAATCGTTTCCTTATTAAATATCACAGTCCCCGATTTGAAATGGAAACTCATCACGGTTTATGGAATTTAATCTTATATAAACGGGTTAAATATTCAACGACTTAAATACGATATTCAGATCAGAGAACGTACACATTTATATTACAGTAGGTACACTATTCGCGACTCTGTTTCGAGCTCTGAAACAATATTCATTTTATAGCTCCCTCGCAGACCTATCTTTACATAAATTTACTCTATCTTATAATATTTATCTACTAGCTATTTAATCAACTTCAATTTAAAAATGTTACTGTGATATTATGTATTACCTATTTTACCTCTACGCTTTTTAAGGAAGTCTGCAGTTACTTCAATTTTACATTTATTGGTATAAAATTTAATGATCTCTTGAAAATCGTATCTTTCCGCTAATAATCGTATTTTATTACTTTTGGAGAATATATTATAACATACCTATCATCGATTGTTCCTATACATATTGTTTTGAATTGAGACCAGAAAATAAGATAGATTCTATAAGAAAGCATTTACATTTCTTATATTTAAAACTTTCATAACGAAAATAATGAAAACTTTTATTATGGTGTTTGTATAAAGTTTAGGTATAATGGTGGATACTTTTAATTAAATTAAATGAACCGTCGAATATTCAGTGAGCGTTTTCGATTCATACTTAAAACTTAATCAATTCGCTAAAGTTCACTATTTCAAAAGACCTTTTCACACCTCAAAAGGTGCATTGGAGTCGCTTGCATTTTGTGCGATTCAATAAAGCGAAATGGAGCCAGAGCAAGGCGAATGAATGAATTTCAAGCAGCGCTGTAATCTTTAGCACTCATTAAAGATTCGCTTTCATAGAATTTTCATTACATAAAATTCTCTTTAACATTTCCATATATAAAACGAAAGCAACTTTGAAGAGCTTAACATAAATCAAACTGTTATATTTATGATCCGTGATACGATGATCTTACTATCTAATTTCTTAAAGATTTTCGCTTATTAATAATAAATAAACTTGCATTAGATATGTACAGTAATGCTGTATTTGTATTTGTTGTCGACATATGCAATAAGTTTTCAATCATGTCGCTATCAAGTACAAATATGAGATAAGGATAAGCTTGTGCTTCTATATTTACCAAAGTACTTGGCATACGTCTTACACAATCAATAGTTATAATGTCATGAGATCTAACGATAGATTTTAAAATAAAACTAATATATCACCAATATTATTTGAACAATCATAAAAATAAAATGATAGTTTAAGTAACGTTAAATTTTATAGCAAATTTATATAAGCTGAAGTTTCAGTTATGTTCACAATGACGCTATTATATGTACATTAATGCGATATTAACATTATCATATAAGTTAAAATCTAGATAGTTATGATTAAAAACTAACAAGTTCTTGTCAAGCTTGAATTGGCTTCTCTTTGTGGGATTTCTGAACCAAATGTAGTTATGCGAGTCGAGTTGAGTTACATCACCAAAATATTTTTCAAATATGAAATGTACTAGATATTGCTTCGGACGACTATTAGATTGTATAGGCGAAGACAGGGTAATAAGACACATGCGATCCTATTCCCGCAACCTAACAAATATCTCACCATGTTATTGGATCTACGATTCTCATAACACATCGGGAGTCTGCGGTAAACTTGTTTATATCTCGACGCCAGATTTTTATGCGAAAAAAATTACTTACAATGCTCAACTTAGTAAGTACATAGAATTCTTCTTTATTATTACAGTTGACATAAATAAATATCTTTATTTATCAAATGTATAGAATATTTCCTTTGTACAATATATTCGTATCTTTATTAAGCTTCAGTAGTATTTAAATGATATTTTTAAATCTCATTGTTCTCATTGGATTGGGAAAACTAAACATTTTTAGACAATACTCACATAGTCAGTAAAATCTGTTACAATAAAAAAATCAATGAGTACTTAAATTAATCCTTCGATTCATTATGACCTGATCGTAACGAAAAGGCGTTAAAGAATACAGGTACCGAAAAGAATATCATACTTTTAAGCTATTAATGGGTATTTTTTGTAATTGCTTAGTACAAAGAAAGTTACTACAAGAAAGAGAACGATGCCTGGATATTATCATGTCTTAGTCGTCTTTACGATAGATTTGTATAAGCGATGGAAATGGAGGACTTATATAAGTTAATATTAACTTAGGTAATAAGACGAGACGTAAGAAGAACGTTAACAGAACAGAAGACATTATTTCAGATTAATTACACAACTACATTTAAAGAAATCGTGAGATTTTTTTTTGTAATTGTATCGTATGTTTCATTTGTAACTCAATCCGCCTGAATGTAGTCCAAGGTCGATAGTATTAATGTCCGAAAAAATACACATACGTTATTAGACATAAAAAAAAATTATTTCTTTCCTATGTAATATACGTGGACACAGAACAGATAATAGTTTTTATATTATGATCTTTATTTCACGTGTTGTGGAAGTAATCGAAAATAAAGTATTACGTATTTTAAAATTACTTTCTCTTTTACATTTACCTTTCAAGAGTGATCAACACTAAAATCAGTAATTTGTGAATGAATTGTTTTGGATCTTTCTGCTAGTACTCCTCTTCTTTAATAGCTTAATTCCTGTTGACCATGCATTGCAACATTAGTGAATCTCTTTGAACACGACTAGAATATTTTAGAAGTGCAAGCTTTTACATGTTTACATGTTGCCACTTAATACACAATTGAGCCAATGTGCTAGTGCTATTTAGAAAATAATGGCTTAAAAAATTGGATGAATCGTCTGCTAAACTTATTGAATTTGCATTGTAGAAAGGCCAAGATCGCTTTAATTAATGCGATCTCTAGGCACCTCGTTATACTTGATAAAGGTGCGGTTTCACCAATTGCGGTCGAAGTGAGAGCCGATGCTTTACATTGTAACAACTTCGTTCAACTGATAAAACTGTTGAATGTCGTCTATAATTCGTTTGTTGTCAATAAATAATGTCTATACAAACATATTAACGACCTCTCATTTTATTAATTGATAAGTCAATTTAAAAAGTTCAATATTTTTATCTACTGTGTAGAAACAAATTTTAGAGAAGTCCTTAATTTTAAATAACCATTATTAAGTGATTTTTATCATTTGAATTTTTTTAGTTATTCATATCTATATATAATCAGCATCTATATATAATTCATATAGTATATAAATCAATCTATATATAAATACTGATACGTTAACATGTTCTAAACTGCTATACATCAAGAGGACTTTCCCGTCAGTACATTTTGTACATCCGACTAATACATTTTTGAGTTTTAATCGATATTTCGAATATTTTTTTTAAATCTTAATATGTTTAGTTAATTTATTACCGCGTAAGATGATGTAACGTATGTGTATGTACATAGCATTTACTTTTGTGAAGATTTGTATATGGCAAGGTGATCAGAGCAGAATTTGTTATTGCACGCCAACTTTACAAAGAGTATATGTTTATTTATATATACTTATGTTATTAACCTTGCTCTTTTGTGAAAAAGAAAATAATATATGAATAAAAAAGCTATGATGAAGTTTTAATTTTTCAATAAGTTCAAGATAACCTGAATTTGTTTGATTTTTTAATTCAATAGTTTATTACAATGTTTAGGTTGCCATCAAAAATATTCTATTTATACCCATGAGAAAATCTCTTCAAAACTGTAGCCTAATTTTGTTTTCCCTAATTCACTGTGAAATTGAATATCGAAAATTGTCCAAAGTTCTGTTATAACTGTAATCATATCGGTATATCAAATTTAAGCTTGTATTTTGACGTGGAAAAAGACCATTAGCAGCGGACCGGTACTAAAACCTTTTTGTAGCCCGATCCGTATGAGGGAA
>DWHU01000253.1:0-23022 GCA_018247975.1 Parides photinus
ACACATTTGTAATAAACTT
The DNA here is from genome assembly GCA_018247975.1 of Parides photinus. NCBI lineage: Eukaryota > Metazoa > Arthropoda > Insecta > Lepidoptera > Papilionidae > Parides > Parides photinus. The sequence continues at coordinate 20 of DWHU01000253.1, forward strand.
CGTGAGTATAATATCTTATCAATACTGCTCTAAATTGACGTCGCCAGAGCTAACTTAACTGCAGCGTTTACAACTTTGATATTAACACTAAAGTTCTAAGAATTGAATACTGTAGTCAGCCGGTCATAACTTTCCCACTTTGAATACAATCTGCAATCGGCAACCGACAAGACCTGTATTATGAACAAAGTAATTAAATAAGCTCTAGAACAAACCACTTCTGCTAACTTTTAAGCTTTGCCCTCTCAGTTCACTTGGACGCTTTCATTACGTTATTTCAGTTTCAGTTCACGTAAACATTTAACGAAATATGTAATAATTTTCATTTACATTTAATAAACAGATTGGTTCGTTGGAGAAACTTAATATTTTAGATTAATGAAACATCAAAGGAGAGTCTCGCTTGTCATTTAGTTGCATGTAATATCATCTGCGAATAAATTTATATAATTACTGAAATTATGTAAGTAAATGATTTATTCATATAATCAGTACTTTATAATAGAGACACGCATATAAGTAAGTCTGTATAAATTTTTAATTGCACTTCTCTATAGAAATATTAATCTCATAGTTGATAATAAAGAAAAGAGCAATTAGGCTTTTACAGAAATAACGAATCTTTGAAATTTTTATCAAATCTCAACCGATATTTAGTAAAAATTTTGTCATATTGATATCCTTTTCATTGTGATATAAAAGTAATTTCTATTTCGTTTGATTTGCTTTTTTTGGTTTGAATATTTTGCGTCGTAATTCAATTAAAGCATTCTTTCCACACGGCTATAGCGCATTATTAGCTTTGATTTAGACTTATTGTAACGTAAATATATCATGAGTAACAGTTAGTCCAGTTCAATAACGTTAATTTTTCCCCGAGGTCTCATTCCCATTCATGGACTTTAACGACGGTCGTCAATAAATGTCTACGTTAAATCAGATTTTATCGTATTGAAATATTTTTACGTGTTCCTGCGATATGAAATAAATGCTAATATATTTTTATACCATAAGAGAAAGATATTAAAAGTTATTAATGAACATTTTTGCCGTTACTGATATTAGTTAATGGTCCACTTATTTCAACAAATTATCATTAACAGAGAAAATTTTCGTAAGGCATAAAAATAAATAAGTAAGTTTAAAAATGATTACACTTCTGATTACATTTTATGGATAAAATAGAAATCTTTAGAAGTTATTATTAAGAAGCTTATATCGTATTAGATAAAGAAGCAAGTTAAAATTTGGATAATGGCCGTGATTTTTATTATAGTAAATGAATAAAAATGAGAAAAGCCGCGATAGCCAGGTGGTTTGGGACCACGAGTAATTTTTGGATGTAAATAAGATATGAATAAATAAATAAAAAAAGTAGACTGTAAAAAAAAGTTAATGTTAAATACATGTACGTGTACAGTATAATTTAAAATGTAATTTATTTTGTGGTAGTAAAATATAAATTTAATTAGATATTAATTCAAAGAGTTGACGACACTAAAAATTTAATTGGTTACTGGATGAAACACTACAAATAACTAACGTTTATTTTTTCAACGTGTTATTTTCTAGAAAATTTATAAGTGAGCATACACATTTATACACTGTGTTCACTACAATTCTGTACGAGTTTCAGTTCCCGACTTATGACTGAAAGTTTAGTCTAAGAGGCAGAGCGTATGCGAGCAGAATTATAAACTAACGCCTATTACGGTCGTTCAACAAATTACACAACACGAAAAGCTTTCAAGCTGACATTCAGTCACGTTTCAGGAGCTATGCGAGCCACCACTTACTGTTCATTGTAAATTATATAAACTGGCCACACGGTACCCTTTGACTTCTTCATAAATTTCTATACATAGACTTCAAAGTACACTAGCCGATAGAAGTTATTTTATTCATAACGAGTATGTATGATAAATATCATAATAACTCCAAATTGGCACAGAAGAATCCTGGACTCAGAAGTACACATCTAACCAAATGTTCATTAATACTATAGTAATAAAAAAATAAAATACAACAACAATCGCATGATTTTAAAATATAATTCCGATAAAAAACTTCGACAGAGTTTAATTTCACTTTAAACTCAATTAGTTGACTTATATAAGCCTGTATTCCGAAGCTCCATTTCCATTCATTAACCTTAACGACAATCGTCAATAAATGTCAACGCAAGATCAGACTTTATCGTATTGAAATATCTTTCACAGCCCCAATTTAAAATGAAAACAGATAACTCGTTTTCACAAAACATGTTTATTAAAATTATAATGAAGGCTTCGCTTAAAAGGTTTTTTTTGAATAATATATTTTTGACTACGCTGGACAGATTTCAAAAAGGAAACTAATATTTTTAAAATCAATTTATGGTATAGTACAAGACTGAACAAGACCTCTCTATTCCATACACTTCCTCTAATACGCATGTTTTTTTTTTTATTAAAACTCCTTTTCATAATATATCTGCTAACAAACTAAATAATATTCCGCCGTTATAAGATGTTGCTGCCATCGCTTCCGGCAATCATACATATGAGAACATTTCGCTTTTTTAATATGCACGCTTAAACTTCTTCGGCGTTGTTCTAACTTAATACCATGTAAAATAAAATCGTATGTCAACAAATGTTTAAAAAATACAAATTGTTAATAAGATTCATGCAAAATATTCCGTAACTACGGTGTAACATAATAAAGAATTTGCTTCCCAAAATTCGCAATGTACGTAAGCAAATATTACTACATCTTTGGGTTTAGTTACTCAAACAAGAAATATGATTGTATCCATTACTTTGTTTCATTACGGATATATAAATCGAGATCCTATCCTCATGTCGTTTATATTATTTATTTACCTATAAAATAACTCAGCATTAATACGCAATGTAACGTGTATTTTTTTCTTTTGTATGTTAATAAAATAAATCGCGAAGACATCATTATTTTCTTTACGTGCAGAAACTAAAAAATATAATAAATGGTTAAATAAATTAACTCAAAATGAAAACCAAGTTATTAAATATTATTTTCTTTATAAAGTAATGTGAGTGCTTTGCTCAAAAAAAAAACTTTTATCATGAAAACTTTATTGTAAAAGGATTTAATACTATAATTTTTCCGCCCATAGGGTATTTTTTTTTACTTTTATGTAAGCAATATGGTAATTAATAAACTTTCCGAATAAAACGGTCAACAACATGAATTTATAAAAAAAAGTATTTATTTATGACAACTTTCATTCCTATGAAAAACAGGCTGTTTTCAACGGATTAAAAAGGAGATAAATTAACCTTGATAAAGTATGTATGAATATCGTTGGTGAACTTTTTAAATTCATGAATATTAAAATCTTCAATATCCCGTTCCCGCATATGATTTTGTATGAAAAATACATACAAATGCTTTATATAAAATTAAAACACTTTGTTACCAAACTTTAACATACATTATTTTTTACAAAGCTTTAAATAAATCTTATATAATTTGTAGCAAGAGATCAAAGAGAACTGAAGTAATTGTTGTAAGTTGCAAAATAATCGGGATAATCAAGCAAGAACAATTTAAAAATCATTAATCATAATATTAAAACAGATCGTTTGTGATCTCCTGAAAATTTAATTAAGCATTAATTTATATCTGTAATTCACTGAACAAGAAGCCTTAAGGCCATTTCCCACAACGGCGGAACTTGGATTAAGTTTTTAATTTATAAGTGCCGGTTATAAATTATGAAATTTAACATTCACAGTATTTTAGACGTTAACTTAGCAGACATTAATATCGGATATTGCCGTAGTACTCTTATTATTGATAACTAAGAACGTTTTGGATATGTGTTTGATTGGAGAGGAAGACGAAGACCGAAGAAACGATGGATAAATTGTCGAGAGATGATATGCAATGTAAGGGTTTTTTCAATGATGAGTTGGCGTTAGTCAGAAATGCATGGAGAAGACTGACATAGGAGCCCAAAGAATTTGGATAATGGGCAGGGCAATTGAAGAATTATATTTTGTTATAATTGATTCTGCATACGGCACATACATTATTTTTTTATGATCACGGTAGCGATGGGATGTGCGTGGAGTTTACCTGATGGTAAATGACAGGCCTGCCTATAACAATGAAGTACTAGTAAAGATACACATCACTACTTTGTGATCTTTGCTTTGAGACAAAGGACAAATCAATATCGCATTATCCCAGTAATTTCACTACTTAGCGTATTTCTAATATAAAAGTTACTTTTCTTTGTCAAACCTATAATTAATATGAGAATTTGGCTGAAGTTGGCTTATTCCGTTTTCACAGCTGAGTTCTAGGTTCAATGATTGCGGTACTTAACCTTTTGAAAAGGTAGTGATTATAATTTCAAATCAATCAATATCAAGAAAGACGACAAATGGGGAACAACTTTTGTGACAGCTTACCAAGTATAAAAAGTTATAATCGCCAAAGTTATAAAACTTGCTTGAATAATTGAAAAAGTCCCATACAATATACATTCTATAGTGTTACTACATACGTAGGTATTAAGATTAGAGTAGACAAAAAACCCTCGTCTAAAACCGCATATTGTGACGGGTAATTACGAAACCCCACATATCGCGTGACCCGACACGTTTGGCCGGATTTATTATTATAATGTATTCAAAAAGAAATCCAAAACATTGCATTTTAATTTTGAATAAAGTGGTCGACATAATTTAAATCCGCCGCTTAGAAAAAACTTATTTATAATAAAATTTAAAATACAATTACAGAAAAAGTTAGATAGATAAGTTAAGTGAAACGTTTGATTTAGCCTTTTTCTGTTTTTACTAAACCGCAATGGAATTCCCTGCAAGTTACCTCAATTATCCGCATTGGCGTGTTTCTTCATGTTCTTTGAAAAAAGGTTATTAAGAAGAACATCATTAATTGTATATACATATGTTTAAAACCCTTTTCAATAATCTAGTTCATAAAAGTAGTACAATAATTATATCCGGACACAGAGAAAATAAAAATTATTCATGACGTTGAAAATGCTTAATAAATATTGTAACAATATAAATAGATTGAACGGGAAATTAGGTGTCCTGGTTATGAGTAATAGGGGAAAATTAATAAAACAAACGTATAGATGAAAAACTTGTATATTTATTTATAGCTATTGGATATTGCCGGGTTTGCAGATCAGCGTTTTTCACGCAGCTTTTCCTATCAGTGTGACCGCAGCTTATTTCACTTGGCAAGGGCATTTATCGTATTTCATTAAATATCAATAAATACCGATTAAACTTCTTCATTTCATCTGTAAAATAAAATACAGATAACGAGATCCATCACAAATTTTACAATTATTTAATTAGTATAATAATAACATACCGTTTATTCTCACAAGGAAAAATACTTAGAAAAAAAAAGAATTGCACATTATTCACATAGGAAAGGCACTTAGGATTTGTTATATCTGATTTTCAAAGGCCTTAAATTTATATGTACGGTTTATGTGATATTATTGTGATATGTTACTGTAAACTACTTTCCAAATTATATGCAAATGACACAATGTCGTATCATTTCCGCGTATTATAAATCATCATAATCCATGATATGTACTTTCCGGCTTATTAATATTCATAATTCATAAATTTGATTGTTTGGACAACATTCATTGAAAACAGAGCCTCTGCAAAGCGGCGTTTAAAATATAACACATATTTCATATAAATGGCAATATGTTAATTTCATCAGTATAATTTATTAGAGTATTTCTTATTATGTCCATACTGATATAACAAATATACAAAAATAAATATTTGTGCGCATGTATATTAAGACTTCGTTTTTAAATTTAGTTACATTTCACTTCTTTACTAGTCGACTGGCTGGCCTTTATCACATCATCTTTGTCTTCCGTACACGTAGTTTTATGTTAATTATTTTTATGTTGACGGGCTCATGAACAGCGTCAATGTTCAAGAAGCCTTTGAAATTAACATTTTAACTAAGTATACAAACTTGTTCATGTTATAAGTTTCCAATTGCAATCTGAACCGCAAAGTAATTGAAAGTAACATTAAGCATCAAGTATTACATGTACCAACATTTTTAAGATTATGAAGAAGCTATTTACCATGATTCTATAATTTATTTGATTAGTAATGTAAAGCCAATTGTCATACATTTTACTAATATTTATTATTCGATGCGACAACTAATGACCATACACAAATAAGGATGCAATTGTCCTGTCAATGTCGGTAAATATAAAATCACTAATCGGGTAAAATCGAAAAGTAATGAGAAATGTTGACAGAGAAACAGAATATTCGCCTACCGCGGCAGCGGCGCGGAATTGATTATTCTTCCAAACAAATGCACTTGAACCTCCAGATATTCTGTACTAACTATTAAAATGTATTATATTACTAAACTCCTTTTTATACTGATTTTTTTTTATTTACACTGTAATAACACCTAACCTCCGAACAGCGGAAAATGGATTATATGCATAAATAAAACGACGGGAAGGTGGTAATCAAAACTAAAACAGATTTCTTTTTTTTTTTATTTCTCAGGAAGCAAATGATTCACAGCATTGGTGGGATACAGAGGTCTTACAATACTGAGCCGAAACATTAATTTTCCTGAAAAATTTAATTGTTTTTTTTATTATACAAGTAGACAATACAACAGCACTTTATACATAAGTACCCAAATATAAAAAATATGGGAAAACAACGGTATAAATACGTATGCAGTAGGGCAGTAGTAAGATTTAGTAAAGCGAGTTCCATTGCAAGTTTGTATTAAACTTATACTCCTTACTAAATCACAATTATTTCAAATTTATTTATCACATTTATAACACTCTGTACAAAGTAAAAAAATATTTTCATACTTTCATTAGTACAAAATAAAGCTGCACTGTGCCGCAACTGGTTTTGGATAAACATACTGGGTTAAAGTATATATAGTATGGGTTGAAATGATTATGTACTTATCACTTTTTCTCAATGTTAAGTATTTTGAACAAAATTCATGTTCCTACTATTTGCCACTGAAAGCGGTGTTTTTACGGGATAAAATATACTTAGAGATATAATTAAGTTAATATTCATCCTATTTAATCTAAGTTTAAAGTTCTTTAAATATCGTAGTAAAATTATTAAGATTTAAATAACGCAATTACAATACGTGGACGTACAATCTCCATAAAGATCGGTACAGACAATATGCATATCTTTTTACATTATAGAATTTTTTAGGGGTTATTTAATGGAACCAAACATAAAAAATATATTATTGTCATCTAAAGCATTTTTTTTTTTATTTTTCTGCTATAGCCATTTTGTATTTTCAGCATTTCAATTTGCCTCATTAAAATCATTTCGCAGCAGCTGTTTTAATGATTTTAAATTTTATAGACAATTTTTAATCTCATCTACATTATTATAATTTTATAGATATGCTATTAATATTTCCTTCGCCAACATTTAATATGTAACAGATCCATTTCAAAAAATTGAGTAATAATAAAGTATAAAAAGTACTTTTGTCCGTGTTTAAATAAACATTGATAATTTACAATGAAAATATACGATTAAAAACAAATTAAAATGTATTTTACATGTTTTTTTTTTTATTTTCTTAAAAAGTATCTTTATACTAATTTAAATGTGATTGCTTTAAATCATCATAAACTAATCGGACCCGCAGTAACCCACCGCCGCGTGATACATTTGATAATCATAAAAAAAATTATTAGCCAAAAAACATTTGTACAACCCTTTCTATTATTTACGGTTTTAATAAACTGAAAATTTAAAATGCAAAAATTGTGTTTTTGTGACAGAGAAACTATGACGTAGGACAAATAACTATGTAGGGCACTCAATTACAAAACAGTTTACAAATATACTCGAAACCCTAAATATTTAAACGGAACTATTTACAAAATATGAACGCGTCTAATCAAACATGTTACACCTCTTATAAATTTGTTGTTATTTACAATGACTATTTATAAAACACTTACTTTATTTAATTTAAAGAGCATTGCATTTTCATGAGCTTGATCAAAGTATTCCCCTTGTTCAATAATCGGTTCGATACTAACACACACACACGCACTGCTGTGATCAGTCATACATTAAAATTTTATTCAATTGTCTCATCTCCTTAACCATAGACACTTCCGAGTTTTTGCGTATTTGTAACGTGAAATTGTGGAAGTAAACAATTAGTATTAGAGATCAGTCTTTGAATCAAAGGAAATAATTTCCCACTATTTGTGTTTGAAACATTGAATTTTACATTGAATCGTTAAGAATTTTATGTAATATATTATTAATACAAACATTCAATTTAAAATGGCTAACACCTAACCTTAATTTCAAACGTTAAGTTACAATGAGGCCATGGATAGTGATGCAAGCTGACCTAGAATACTGCAGCTCTCATGTCGACAGCCGGAACACAGCAATGCTGTTTTGACAGTCGATATACAATATGAGGGTAGCAGCATTCCAGGAACGTTAGATAATACCTAACAAACAACAATACAAAGTGACATACAATTTAAGGGAATCCCACAGCATGGAATAAAATCAATCATTCAAGCAGTGATAATACAAATGATCTATTAAGTATATCACCTTCAGTGTTTAAAATTATAACAAAATAATTCATAATCAAGGAAGTTCAACATTAAATTAAAAACTCGCTTAATATTACTTTGTCCTACTCTGGTTACACCTAATAACCGATTCTACTTGTACTAATGGGATGTACTAAATCAAAATTTACAACACCATAGGCATAAAAACACTTTTTTCCTTTAAAATAAAGTGGAAATAATTGTCTAGAATCATTAAAATCTTGCTATAAAAATTATAATAAAATATTGAGTATAAAACTCATAATAGTTATGTATAAATTATTCACAATACATAAAAGACGAGAAAGAAATAAATATTCGTATTATAGCCTGTCCACAATGCGTTTTTATATTTTAGACCTTTTTATGGCACTAATATTATTTTTTTTCCGTTTCTGACTTTAAAGTGGTTCACGTACATATGAAATCCAGACTGGTGGTGACATGCATTCAAATGACCAGTGTTTACAGGGAACACAGTTTATGTCTTTACATAAACTGTAGCATAAATTCAAACTCCTTACATCCTGTAATCTCAATAAGAAATTATATATATTAATAGTTATAGTTTCACAATACATATAACTATAGCTTTTATTTACAATAGGATGATTATGGATCTCAATTTCACATGATGTTAAGGAAGAATGACGCAGTTGAAAGTGAAGTGTGTTCATTCAGAATACTTTAGCCCTCTTAGATTAACAACCACATATATTTGGGATCAAACTAGGGACTTTTGTATCACATAACAGCTGTATCAAAATAGCTTGCAACAAATTATTCACAGGTATTCTTTCATAATCCAAGTAAAACTAAAGCAAGGCCTTTTATTTTATTCCAAACTTGAAAAATCAGATGTAATTGAACATCATATTTACACACTGTCCAAATTACATCTACACATATTTATTCCACAAATATAGAGTTGATTCATAGAATCTAAATATTTATGTAGCCAATGGATTAGTCTATGTCATTTAAAGAATATACAAGTATGTACAGATAAAGTTGTGCTTTTGATAAATGCAGACTATTTTCTTAAATGATATACACATGTAATAATTCATCTCCAGTCCAAATTTCATAAGCAGATTGTACAAGAAAAACTGTTACCCTATGTTACAAGTTACTTTGTCAGATGATTTATTAAAATATGTAGATTTTAAAAAGTAAAAAGGAAGAATTTTTTTTTCGATGCAGAGATAATACATGCAGCACGTCTACTCATCGTAAGTTACAAGCCTTGTCATAATAATGTAGCGCTAGTTAGGATGATATATACTGCGCCACAATATACTAGCCATCTCAAAACACCAGGTTAAGTCTCATTACCAGAATTCCGTAACAGAACATCAAATTAAATGAACATATTAAAGAACAAAGTATTTAGCAACGACGCTAAATCTAACCAATTACAGTGGGGCAAAAAACTAATATATCTATTCCCACACAAAGCGCAGTAAACACTCGACAAAAAGAAATAACTTTTCTATTATTTACAAAGGCACAAAAAGAGTTATTTATAAATCTTAAAACTCTAAAAACCCTATGTAGACAATTTAAAATAGCAACAATATAATTTACATTTTTTTTTTTTTGGTTTTTAATTACTTTAAACATTAAAAATATTCATATCTAATTTGAGTATCAGAACATATTAAAACTGATTCATCATCAAAATAAAATGGCTTGAGTTAAATGTAATAGTTTCACAATCATGGAATTCCCTCTCCATTATAAATAAAACCTATATTTTTTTCTAAGGACAGAAAAAAAATATTATTTTCACTGGCTACCGAAACTTTAAAAAATGTTATAGTGTAACACTGCATTAATCTTACTTGACTTAGTTTCCAGTATTTATTTATTATAAAAATCATGAATAAAACTTTATACAAGACAATTTCATCAATAAATTTACATTTGATAAATGTCAAATTCCATACAAATTGGTTATTCCTGTCGCTCTGGTTATGTGGACGTACTTTCAGTCAGCGCAAGGCGGCGTCCTTGTTCGTACCATTAGGTGGTAGCAATAATGCCTATATTCCAGGCCTTAATGTCAACAGCTCACCTGTGTGGATCAGGCAATGTGGATGTTAAGTGCTTATAAATCAACTCCCCATGGTCTACTTCTCTGTAGATTCTGGAGGAGCACCGCCGAAATCCAACTGGTAACCACCAGCACGTGTCATTTCTTCCATACTTGGCTCCTTACACTCGTGTCCAGCGTGACCAGCCCCACCACAATTCCAACAGGAGAGTTTGGGAGGCGCATATATAACAGGTACAAAACCAGCGTATGGCGGAGTGGGATACGGTGGAGGCTCTCCATTTGCAAAAGATGGCTGTGGCTGTCGGTACCCTGGCGGAGGAGTAGGATAGGCAAATGGTCGAGGATAAGATAAGTAAGGAACAGGTGGAGCGTTGGGTGTTGGACCTGAAGGCGTAGCCCTACGCTGTTGAGGCGCTGGCGTTCCGGGTGGCGACGACGCTGCACTCGACCCACTATCTGAAGATGAACGTGTTGGTGGGATGTAAGCGCCAGCCCGTCTTCTAACTCCGTTTAACTTTTCTAATGATCGATATTGTTGATGTACTGCATTAAGTTCTCGTAATCTTTCTTCACCTATATTATGCCGTATCTGTAAGAAAGTAAAAAAAATTTTTCTAAAAATTACATTAATTGCAAATTTTGTTACATAAATAGTAAATTTTACATAAAACATATGTAATTACATATTTATATGAAATGTGACAATGTGTGTGCATCAAACCTTCCTATTAGTTAGTCCAACGAAAAATAATAGCTGCAGTCAGTGGCAACAATTGAAAGAAAAAATCTTAATATTTTTTTGCCTTATTATCCCATGAAGTAATTATTGAACAATGGTCAGGTTTTTTGCTATTAGCTGTTTAGCTAGATATATGAAAATAAAAATGTACCTCGGCTATTGCAAGATTTTCAAAGTTGGCAGCAAGGTGTGGCAAGGGCAAGGAGTCCGAAACTGGGGTTGGCAGCTGTTGTAAAGGCGGTGAGCGTTCTCGGGAGAGACGTCTACGGATCCTGGGCGAACCTGCACGACTATCACCTGGTGATGACACTAGAGGCGATTGAGGAGCACCACTAGGTGTGGGATAATTTAAAACCTGGAAAAGGAATGTATTACTTAAATAAAACATTTTGTGAGTACAAAATTAAACATAATTTCTTTTGTGCCAATTTAACTGATCTTTGCAGATTAAGTTGCAAAATTGAAAACTGCAGATTAACAAATAATAAGATTTAGAATATATTATTAAGATATGCTATTATTTTGTTAAAATAGTCACTAGATATGTAAATGAGGAAAAGAATTTGACACAACCCTTCCATATCTCCATTTTACATGTAAATGAAGAAATACAAAATAATATTGTGGTATTATAAAAATTGAGCCATTTTTGTATTTTATTAACATTAGTCAATAACTTACAAATTATTTCTATGCATTTTTTACACATTACAATTTTCAACATGCACTTAATTACAATTACCTCTAGAGGTTGATTGATTGGTGAAACAATAATATTTGCAGGCCATGTATGTGGTCCTATAAACTCTCCCATACTGTACTGTGGTAGTGGCAAACCAGGTGGAGGGTGAGTTACTTCCCCTAACAATGGTACTACTCCACCAGCAGCAGTTAAGACTGGAGGCGAATTCAGTTCAGGTACACCATCTGAGTTTGTGGACTGAAATGTAAAAAAATAAGAAATAAAAATAGACCAATGATTGATAAAATGCAAATGAAAATATAAATAAAAAGTTATACAAACACAAACTTAATATCTGAAATCAATATAATAAAGTTTTGCCTACACTGTGCAGGTAACACACTATATATTTATCTGATATTATATACAATAAATGGAATATATATTGTAACAGATTTGATAAATAAACATTCTATATATATTATATATAGAGAATGTTTATTTATATATCATAATACTTCAAAAGAAATTATAATATTCACAAAGTTTAACAAATATTTTTTTGGGAAATAATCAATTTCATTGCAATGCCAAACATGTAGTCATAAATATACTTATAGAAGTATAAAATTTTAGATATTATTTTAGTATCTAGGGTTAAAAATGTGTTATAAGAAATGCTAATAAGGACATCAAGTCATGAATAGCAAACTATAGCATAAATTTCATTGCATATAAAAATAAATTAACACATTTAAATACTCCATCTCTATATCTATCACGCCCACCTCCAAAATGTTTAATGAACTTTTACTAATTATTAACTTTTACATTAACACACATTGCTTTCTAAATTTAAGTAACTTAGTACTAACCTGAACACCCGATGTTTTCACAAACATTATACCTGGTGGTGGCACCAAGCCAGGCAAATTGGGTGGAGGAATTGACATATTAGGTGTAATGCTAGTTTGATTATGGCAACCACTAACAGGAGCTACGTTTATATGTTCTGCCTGCTCCTGATAATGTATTCTTTGATCCTCAAGTTTCAATTTCTCTAAAATTTCACCAAAGTGTGACTTCTGATCAAAAGTAAAGGCTGGATGATGTAACGCCATGGTGTATAGCAATAAAATCTCTTCCAACAAATCACCATACAATCCTTTCAACAAACCACTCTGTTCTAAACTAACCATTGCATTGTACAATGTGGTGGCACATGCAAAATTACAGGAGCGTAATAATGATACATATAAGGCCATTTTTCGTCGTGTTCTTGGATCTGTATTAGCACCGCCGATATCTGCCGCTAGATCTGTGGGATTGTTTGCTCTAAGTTCGGCACCTCGCAACTCTTGAAAATCTCGCTTACCGAGTTCTTCCAAATATGTGCCAATAAAGCGCAGTTCGAATGGTAAGCACATGTTTAACAATGTACACATTGCGTCTATGCGTTTATAGCTTTCCAATTCTTTAAACCATGATACCACGTCCTCTTTGCAAACCATTTCCAGAACACATTGAAATTTGAAGTAAAGAATCAACCGGTCCCCTGCAATCGCAGCGTTCCTTGCTTATAATTTTTGGCACACACCTTTGTTGTTATAATTTGGTGGTAAAAATCCAATTCTTTTCAATTGTAACATTAGTAATAAAACTGTTAAAAGCTTTTTATCAGTATTCAAGTAGTACCTATTGGTTAAGCAACTACGAGCAATGCTAATAGTTTTGTCTTGTCTATACTAAAGTAATCTATGGTATAAGGTAGATAATAGTAATATTTAGTGTCCAACTGTAACAAAACATTATAATAATAAAATTCAGAACGCAGCTAGTACAATTAAATTTTTAATGAAGTAATGAAAGAAGGACACTAAAAAGGATATAATTTCAATAACCATTTCGCATAGGCTCGCGATTGTTCATTTTTGTTTTTTTTTTCTGCTTTTTATTGAATAAATTGAATTTGCAAGTACCTTGTACAAGCATTGATTTATTTTAATTAAAATAGCACTAATGTATTTTTCATAGAAATAAATAAATGTTTATAATGGTAACATTGCAGAGATAAAAAAAGTTTTTTAGAGCGGACTTAATTTTATCTCTACTATTTATCTACAGTATCATTAAATAACAATTTTATAAATAATGTAACTTAAACTAGTAATGCGCAATATGTATATTATTAATGATTGATTTATCCAGCACCCATTGAACGCTTATCATTGAAAGGGTTTTCCCCAATTCTTCATTCGATGCGTAAACAAAACGAAATACGTCTTTTAATTGTTAATAATTTTTTAATATAATTTTTATTACGAGATGCGTACTGTATTTTAGCCCAAACTCGGGAGTTCTTGAGCTGAGTCACCCCACGGAGCGACCGTCGAAGCGTTAAATGCGTTCGACAGCCTCATAAAAGCAGCAGCCCGAGCCGAGATTCCCGAAGGCGCCCTCGAGCTTAGCTACTATATTGAGACTTGGGCTATGCACCTACCGTCCTCTGCCTCTTAAAGTTTGGTGTAACTCTAGATCTTCTTTCCAGGAGACCTAGTGGATCCAAAAAAAAAGTAATGTACTGATTAAGTTAATATGAGTACTATTTACTTTTATGTTTTGTATTATATTTACTCTACCGTTTAGATTACATGAAAGAATTTAAATAAAAGGAACGGTTAAAAGAAATATTATGTTAGCTACCAATAAATTAGATATTGATTTATTATAATTAATTTTATTTAACTTTTTCGATTGTATTTTTATTGTCTAAAAAATAAAGTTCTTCTTTTTTGTCTATGTTTGTATGTATCCGAACATGTTACTCGGCATTTTTTTGACAATTCAGAAAGCGTACATGACTACTTAAATTTCATGTTTCGTGCATTGTCTTAAAAATAATAAATTGTTTGCTTCTAGTTCAGAAACCATAGAAAAATGGCTCCCGTGGAACAAGACGTTGAAATGAAAAATGCGGATAGCCCCGCTGGGGTGAGCGATGTAGAAACAAGCGAAGTGAAAAAAGACGTCGATGTATTGACTGTCCAAGACTTACGAGAACATGTCAGACAGATTGATAAAGCCGTTTCGTCTAAAGAACCTCGATTTGCTATGCGTGTGCTTAGATCAATTCCGAGTACAAGAAGAAAACTAAATGGCAATGTGTTACGAGCTATTGTAAATCAACTGTTTCCATCAAGTCCAGATAAAGAAGGTTTGTTGACTTTTGTAGAAAGTCCCGCACCCGGTGCAGTGGAAATTGAAACTCCTCGTTCTAGAAGTGCTCCTAAAACTCCTGTACCTGAGGTAGATGCTTATGTACATCTTTTAATATTACTAAGATTATTGGATAATAATAAACTTGAGGAAGCTGCTGAATGTTCACAGCAATTGATGAACAAAATAACGGCTCAAAATAGAAGAACTCTTGATTTGATTGCTGCAAAATGCTACTTTTACCATTCTCGCGTTTTTGAACTAACTAATAAGTTGGATTTAATTAGAGGGCTGCTTCATGGCCGTCTTCGAACATCTACTCTTCGTAATGATTATGAAGGACAAGCAGTTTTAATTAATTGCCTTTTACGTAATTATCTTCATTATTCTTTGTATGACCAAGCTGATAAATTGGTAAGTAAGTCAGTATTTCCTGAAAATGCTAGTAACAATGAATGGGCAAGATTCTTATATTATCTTGGTAGAATAAAGGCAGCCAGATTAGAATACAGTGATGCTCACAAGCACTTAGTACAGGCACTTCGAAAAGCTCCTCAAACTGCTGCTGTAGGATTCCGCCAGACAGTGCAAAAATTGGCTATAGTTGTGGAATTGTTACTGGGTGATATTCCTGAGCGTGTTATATTTCGTCAAGCACCACTACGAAAAGCATTGGCTCCATACTTTCAGCTAACACAAGCTGTACGATTAGGAAATTTGCAAAGATTTGGAGAAGTGCTTGAGAATTATGGGCCCCAATTTCGTACTGATCATACATTTACGTTAATTCTAAGGCTTAGACAAAATGTTATCAAAACTGCTATTCGATCAATAGGGCTTTCATATTCTCGTATTTCACCTAAGGATATAGCGAGAAAATTAGGTTTGGACTCTGCAGAAGATGCAGAATTTATTGTTGCTAAAGCTATAAGAGATGGAGTTATTGAGGCTACTCTTGACCCAGAAAAGGGCTATATGAGCAACAAAGAAAGCTCTGACATATATTGTACTCGAGAACCCCAGCTTGCATTTCATCAGCGGATTTCTTTCTGTTTAGATTTACATAACCAGAGTGTTAAAGCAATGAGATATCCTCCAAAGTCATATGGCAAAGAGTTAGAAAGTGCTGAAGAACGCAGAGAAAGAGAACAACAAGATCTTGAACTTGCCAAGGAAATGGCTGAAGAAGATGATGATGGTTTCCCTTAAAGTTTTATAATTTCTGTATGATATATTAGAGTTGCAACTAAAAAAAATGTATTGTGTTTGAATTCTTTAAATAAAGAAAATGAATGAATACTGTATTACTTCGTCCACTCCCTACATTAAAGCGCCTGGATTTATTATAGGACCAAAAGTTGTGGTATTGGTTGATGATTTAGGGTCATTTGAATCTATGTAGCCAGCTTTTATTTTCACATTGTAAACTTGCAACTAGTATTTTTATGTTTTGGGTATCTATCATTGTCTATAAAGGGTAAATTCTGGGAGAACATGCTTACAATCCCTAAATACCTTATCCCTTCTTATTTCTTCCAATGTTGGTCTTATCTCTATCTGATATAAAATATCCTTCATAGACCTTGTTTTTTAATTTAATATGTTACATTGACATTTCCCATCCTAATAAATTTAATTTAACAGAAATTTAGTTACAAATATAACATGATAGTGATGTTTAGTGTAGAATTCATTTAAAAATATTGATGACCTTCAATTAACTATTTCCATAGCAACAGCAAATATTTTGTCAATAAATTACATATATAAAACTACCATCTTGTTCTCATCATTATCTTTATTACTTTTGTGCAGTTGTAATAAATATAATAAGACAAGATGGAATTCACATCAGTTGTTATGGATAAGTTAGTAGAACTGTTGAGAGAACCAGAACCGGAAGTTATACAAGGAGATGATCTACAGTCTTCAGGTAAAATTTAAGTGAACTCGGTATTATCACTACAGCTTTTATATCATCAAATTTATCTTCATTATGAATAAAATTATTAAGTTAATAGAAAAACTGTATAATAAAAAATTATGTATTATATATTCTGTATTTAAAATAGAAACGTTAATAATTCTAAATTTATCGTTTCGTACTCTTTTTACAAATGTAGTTAATATAGTTTTACAGATTCCACAACAATTTGTACAAAGATGACCTGTTTGCGCAAGCTTTTTCTTTTCATTTACTAAAAATTTTAATTAAGAAAACTTATTTTAGGATTCGACATAACATCAGTCAGGGAAAAAGTGCCCAATCAAAATAAAGATAATACAAAAACACCTCGAACTATTGAAGAATACGAAGAACAAGAAGCAGCAGAAATTGAGAATTTGGGATGTGTTGGATGTGGTTTTGGAGATAAAAAAACCCCTGAATATACTATGAATTATCAGCAAGCTGTAACTGCAGAAGACGTCTTCTTACAGGTGGATGATGGTTATTGCTTACCATCGCCTGGACAGATTGATAGATCGTTTAGCTATTCCTTTTTTCTTAACGAGTTTCAAAAACATTTTTTTTTATTGACAGATGGGACTTAAAACACCTTCTACATCGAGTTGTGAGAATCTTATTGTGAGGATCAAAATGCCCGGAGATAAGAAGGATAACGTCGAACTTACAGTTGATACAAAAAGTTTGACCGTAACGTCATCACAGTTTTTCTTGAAACTCCCTCTTCCTCATGAGATTAATCCAGATAATTCTAAAGCCAATTGGGACACAGGCAAAGAAACTTTAATCTTGACTCTGAAATTAGACAGAGAGTTTGATTTTGTCAATTTTTAATATAAATTAAAGTAAATGTTTACAGTTTCTTGTGTTTAAATTTTCTTGTGTACTACAAACGATTATGGAGCCAAGTAATCCATTTACAATAAATATTACATTTAAAAGGACAAGCTTGTTTCAGTCAATCTCAATGTCTGGGGAGGAATAAGTATAACAACTCCGGGCTAAATAGTTAACGGTCCTAGTTATTGAGAGTAATCACAGCCGCGAAGGGGTCACGGCGCCATTTAAACAATACTCGACACATCAATGCCGATTTTAATTGTATGAGTCTGTAATGTGAGAACATTTACAATCGGCAGCAGAAACAATTGTTTTACTATAAAAATTATATCGAACAATATGTAGACAGAACAGAAAAAAAAAACAATTACAGTGAGTTATAATACCACTATCTTAGTTTTTTTTTTAATATTACTGTTAAAAAATATTCATATAAAATATTCGCCAGCATATGAAGCAACTTAAATACAGTAGAGGCATCGCCATAGTAGACGCCTTTGTATGCAATGATGTAAAATAAAATGAATAAATCCTTAATATTACAGACTTATAACAACGAGGAAGATAAATGTTCAAAAATCGCGTTATAACGCTTTTATTTTGCAGGCATTTATTTAATTGTTGATTTTTAGAAATTCCACTCCTAGAGGATAATTGAACACGGTACAAATATGTTAAGCTTGACTAGAAAACGATTAAAAAGCTTACGAAACCAGAATACTCAGTTTGTTTAAATAAAACTTACAACCATTTGTTTTAATTATAAACACTTGTTAATTATATAATAAGATTATTGAGATAAGTTTTTCTATTTCAACTAATTAACATTTTATTTAAATAATTCTGTCCACTTGTACTTTGTGTACTGTTTTTATTGTCTTTTTTTTTTAAATACAAATATTAATTTGTTGGCATAAAGTTATCTCTTATAAAAACCAATGTATGTGAGTTTTGCGATCAAGGATCATTTTGCAGTCGGCCGTTGCGTGGTCAGCTGTAAGTGTGGTCGCGAGCATCGCGTTTATTACAATTCATACAGTTGACGGATTCGGCGGTGGAATGCTGATAATTCATTCAGATACATTCAAAATGAATTGCTAGCAGCGTTTGTTCTCTAAATAGTTGTTTGTGGACTATTTTATTACGAATTTTAAGACATTTGTTTATAAGTTGTTAAAAAGGTAAGATTTAAAACATAATTTGACTGTACGTTAAATATTAATGATAACGATCAAGTAATTTTAAAAATCGAATTATCCGTTATATTACAAGCCGAACTCGTCGAGTTGAACGTAGAACGGAGGTGAGTTTGAAACCTAACAGAAAATTACATTTTTATTTTTAATCTTACATCCACTTAAGTTGCATACTCGGTATTTAACGCGACGACTCGGTATTAAAATGTTAATGGTTTAGAATGATCAGTTTCCACTTATTAAAAATCATGGTAGCATTTAAAAGTGTAAATATATTATGGGGTTTATCATACATTATAATGTTTTTTTAAAATAGTTTAAATTTGTTATACTTTGTCGGCCGGGGAGAAGAAGTTTTGTTGTTTATTATTTATTTTGCTACTGAATCGAAAACAATAGTAACTAATTTAACGTCTTAAATTGTATAACAAGTTGCAGACCGCAAATAATTTTTTCGAGTGATGTGTTAGTTACCTGCATCACCCAAAAAATATGATGTTTTTGGTTCATCTGTGATAATATTAATTATTATTAAGGTACTCATTAAATATAGAATATTACTGAATATACGTTTTCTACAACAAAAAAATAAGTAAAAACAAAGATATTAGCAGTTCATTGTGACATAATAGAGGACAAAAACAATTTGAAGGAAGGTAGATCTACAAATGAAAGAATAATAATTTAAATGTATTTTTTATAAGGTTTAAAGAGACAACTCCCTTTTTTACTTTTTTATTTTCTCTGCTTGCTATTTCTTTGTCGTGAAATCTACGTCAAGTCTTATATATTAACCGTGAGGTATTTTTATTTTCATTATTATCATTAACAGTTTATTGCAGGAAGATTCAACGGTTTTTTTTAAACGTTGTAAATTATCAACGACACGCTGTGGCTTTTAATTTCAGGCTTCAAATGCTAAAAAAGCTTCCGCGATGTTTCTGAGAAATACTAATGTGCGATATCATCGATTTAATTACACTATGTGAAAAACTAGTACTTAATGAATTGCAGTTAGTGTTTGAAGTTATTAAAATTAATACTATTTAACGATATTTATGCGTTACGCTTATTATTAAACATTTAGTATACTTATTTGTTAAAAAAAAAAAATATTTTTATTAATTAGGTTTCCTCCCGAATATCTTTTCGTGTACCTTAATATTAGGAGTGGGTCCTATGTCTTTAATGGTCTTCGCCTTCTTTGGAATATAAACATATTTTATAAAAGTATATTAAAAAGTTATTCCTGATTTTATAACGCGTATATTTTTCATTTTCATTCGAAAAAAGATAGACAGAGTTTTAGAATCTAATACCGGATTCAGGGATATTCGGTTTTTATTTGCTATTCTGACTGGCGCTACAATTGATTACCTATTTTTTTTAATGATGTAGTTAAAATCCTAAGAATTACTATAAAACCTAGAAATAAAGGGATAGAGAAAATTTCATTCTGTCAAAATATTAGACTGTCGAAAATATTACATAAATAATGTTAAAAATAACAAAGAATTCGGCCTCCGAAAGATTTGACTTCATTATATTTAGCCTTGCTCGCCAACACCGTCACGATTTGTTACAAAAACTTATAATTTTCAAAACATACTAAGTATGCTAAAAACGTTTGTTTAATTAAGTTGTAAATATAGTTATAGGATTATCCAATAAAACACTAGCCACTGTAATTATACTTGATGAAAACCTTATAACATTGCATAAATGTATTTACGTTAACGAGTGTATATTACTTGTATATAATTAAATTTGAATACTTGGCTGAATTAATATAACACTAAGATTTTTATGAGCTGACCTCGACAAAAATTGAAGCCAGGAACTACGACCCGTTTGCTAAGTACTCTAATGACTGGACACACGGACGTCTTGCTTTTGGGTGCAACAACACATGGAGGTCTCTGGTTCCATTCCGTGACATTTTGTTGAAGTTTTTTTATCACCTTCATGTTATAAATTTTTTACGTTACAGGTTTTCAGGCTTTGGACTAATAAATGATTACTTAGTTCTTGTACTCTTCATCATCTTTTGCCTCATTGCTATTTAACGCCATGTGTATTTGAGATCAAATGTATACTGCAGATAAAACTCAGCTACCGGTTTAGTTTATTTTACTATATCGCAACTCTAAATTGATTTTTAGTTCATACAACGTTTTTATTTATGCCATTAAAATGTATACAACTCTTTACAAGAGCTTTTTGTTATGCAGAGCGGAAATTTGTTCGTTGATTTCGCGTAACACGTACAAAAGGAAGGCTATTAACATATGAGCTATAGTTACAAATAAGAGTTCACCTCAATTCGTTATACAGACCCTGATATGTACTGATTTCCTTTGAAAATGCATCGTGAAGAATAGTAAACATATATTCATTATTTTAGTTCCTTTGAGTAGACCATTCTTATTTGAGCTGAATGATGGTTTCATAAGTATACTTAAATAATTCTAACCACTTGCAATTTTTTCAGTATAAATAAAACCTATGAAACATTAATTAAGCATACCAGAGATATGTCAAAATCTTTTTTAGGCTAGCACTGATTAGAGATCTATAGATTTATCAAGTAATGCATGTATTTTGAATCGACAGGAGTACAATTTTTCTCTGAAATACTAATTAAAAAAGTTCATAAGAGTAGCTGTAAACTGTTTATATAAAATTTCAATGCGAACATTTAAATCTGCATAAAAATTTATGTAACATACTTCAATTACCTGTGGTATGTTGTAAACACTATAATCCATTTTCAATTTCCTACGGTGTAATGCATTATTAAAGATTTATTATTCCTTTGCTGATATTATAATTTATATATTATACATATTCAGACGTAGTAGAATTTCTAACTATTTAAATTATTTGGTTTGTACTAATTACACAAAACTCTGGGTTTTATAGGAGATATATTTAATTTTGAGGCTGCTAAACTAAACTATATCCGTTTATGTAATACGGGATATTTTCCGTATTACATAAACCGTATTACAACTGCCAATTTCTTCTAATTATAGTTAATTTATCAATGTATATTTCTCATCACAATTTTTTGTGGGTTAAAATATATATGTATACAAGTTTCAATTGATACTCGTCTAATTTTCCGTTTACGTATCCTCTAATTATATTATAAACATAATTCTTTAATGTTATAAGATTCAATATTTTCCAATGCTTACAAACATATTTTGATTAAGCTTCTCGTTTGTTCAATATTATGGGTTGTATTTGAAATAAATGAATGGACACCATTGTCAATTTAGTCTAATTAATACAAGTCGCGCAGTCCTATTAATTTAGGTAATAAATAACAATCGCGCGGTTTGTTTAAGTATTGTTGGTCTTGGGTTACTAACTAAACGTACTATTTTGATTAGACGAAGTAACATTTTTATTACAAAAATATTTCGAATACCATAAATTTTCTGTTGAACGATATCTTCTATAATAAATTCGTAATGAGAGGCAATTTAAAGACAAAGAATAGAAAAAGTCTAGACGTTGATTCAATCAACCTATTAACTGTTAATAGGTTGATTGAATTAATTTAATTATTATAACAATATATTTCCATAACATGGGAAACATAACATAATACTTTTATTCACAGAATGATGAAACGCGGTGT
>DWHU01000254.1:0-23014 GCA_018247975.1 Parides photinus
TTTAATCACATTCGTTGATTAGGTACAGTACGCGTAATCAAGTCCTTTATAGTAATCAAGTTATAATTTTTGGTAAAAATTACATAATGTTTTACATTACTATGTAATTTAGTAGTTCCTTACAATGATCTAATTTCATAAGCGGTGATGTGTTTCCGATAAAGATTGCTACATCCATACCAAAGCTGTCGCGTAATACGCGATTTTCCGATCAGAGGTTATTGCAAAAAAAAAGGTATTTTATCTTTCTCGTCACTGGTACAATCTTTTTCTGTAGTATGTTGTTTAAGATAATGTTATGTCAGGTTGAGCAAAAATGGAGACCGAGCGATATTCGGGAAAAAATAAACATGCTTTTGGTAGGAATGTGTTGGCGCACAGAGTGTCGCGCCGCCTTACATATTATACTGTGCAAGAAAACTATACTAAGACTCTACGGTCATAACTAGTGTAAATTCCAATAACTCGCTTCATAAGACGATAATTTGTGCTGGAGATATAATACCCAATCACAGCCATTAGAAGAAACGGGCTTGCTATGATCCCAAATGGAACTCTGCAGAATCGTAAGTGTAGAAGATTGTCATCACTCAGAGGCTTGCTGATATCCTTCGACTATAGAAATCAGTGAAATCTCTATCATCTTCCTGTAACCCATCTTGTAAGAAAGCTTTTTCAACATCAGCTGTCAAAGCAACCTTGTACAGGCTGAAGTTTAGTAGTAATCCTACCAGGTCCTGTAACATACATGATCCTCTGGACGATGGAATGGAAGGACGATGTGATTGGGACAGTGGGTCCACCTGTTTTACATAGGAGCCATGCTCGGGTTTTTGGGACTCCTGGGTGGATGTTGAATAGATGTTTCACGATCGCTGTTATTCTGCAGTGATGTGAATTGGTAGACGTCAGTGGCTGGAGCGTATCTGTCAGCATGCGTGTCCGTCTTGTGGGAGCCGTGCACCGTTTGGTGACTTCCAGGTGCGACCGCGTGTCATTGCGGGTTCAGTTATCTGTGTTTACATTTGTTGGGTCTCGATTCTTTGATATACATTTATGTTTTTTACCTGCGTCGCCGAATTGATTTTCTACTTAAACCCAAAATTGATATGCGAAGCAAATTGGAGTTTACACTATTTATGATCGTAGAGTCTTAGTGTAGTTTATTATACAGTATAATATGTGAGGCGGCGATAATAGCTGTCCGCAATAAGAATGATGAAGCCAAATGTTTCTTGAGGTGTGTGAAATCTCAGTTATAACACAATAATTTTTTGTAAACTTTAGAATAATCAAATATAAAAAAGTTATATATAAAAGCACAATTTTATCTTTCATATTAATTTTCTTACGGTTTTTGTCTTTGACGGTCAAGATAAGTGTTCATCTTAATAAGTACTATTTAAAGATATTTTTATTCTGTGACGGATCTGTATTCATAGAAGTAGGTATATCCAATAAAATTTTATATCTGTATCAGGTTTGAAATATGTAATGTAAAATTTTAAGATGTTTTGCGCTAAATAATTCGATACTATTTTGCATTTGTTTTATTGTTTCTTTATATCTTGTAACACGATAACTTTAAAAAAAATAGCTCGTTGACTCAAAATATGTGACCATTTAAGAGAACATTTTTTAAGTAAATGTAAGTTTACTTAGAATGAAAATTTGAAATATTTTCCATGTCATTCTCGTGAGGGTATGCTACAGAAGACGATAATTAAAATCTCTGAAAAATGGGTGATGATATTGATATTGACGAGCACGATGTGTTAGATAATCCTGTTATTAAAAATATATTTCCGGATTTAACAGTTATAAAAAAAGAAGTTTTGTATGAATATCATGAAGGTTGGTATATTTCAAATATTTAATAGATGCTTTTTGTTTTTAAAGTGCTTTAAAGTTGTACTAAAGATTACTACCTATTGTATTAACTGCGAGTAATCGCTGAGCATGTTGTAGTTCTCACGCGGTGTTATTTAATTTGCTGTACTTAAAAACATTAGTAAAGTAAATTAAATAACATTGCGTATAGTTAAAATTATGGTCACATTTAAAACGATAGTTCTCAAATAATGTTTATAAGAAATTGGTGTACACTGAAGATTAATTTTTATTATCAAATGGTGTATAGAAAAGTAACACAAAATCATTATTTTGTTGTTGCACCAATTGCATTGCTCTAAGTAGAATATAAAATAGAATTACAACTATCCACTACTTATTCTTTGATAACAATAGATAATAATTAATAGTGGTAATAAATTTCCTATTTCTCTTTCACACAAATAGTTTGTTAATTTTATTAAAATTTTTTTTTCAGAATATGCAGCAGTAAACAAATCTATTAAAAATGATAAAGTTGAAGAGTTTTGCAATACAAACAATGATTTTACTCCCTTTCTTAAATTTGCGTCTTCTTATAATGGGTATACAAATTGTAAAACTATAGACAGTGATGTAAAAAATTCAAGTGAGTATAATACCAGGGAAAGTGTTGATAAAATAAATATTAAACAATCCAATATAAACAAAATAATATGGGAATTGAAACCTGAAAAATTATTTAATGCAAAAGATAATGAAGATAATATTATTACTAACGCAAAGGTTATATTAATAAATCTTGGACCTTATTTATATAATTGTAAGAAATACTGTGAAATTTGCCTTATTCTATTCCCAAATGAAGAAGATTTAGAATTTCATAGAAAATCTTTCCATAATTTAACTGTTGTCCATGAAATACTTAAATCAAACTCTGATAAAACACAACACCCCGAAGTGAGCAAGTCAAATACATTAAAATGTAATGTATGTGACAAATCTTTTAGATCAATCTCTGGTTTATACAGACATAAAAGAAAAAATCACTTTGCAAGGGATAAAATATTTACAAGATACCGAAGCAATAACAATAAAATTGGTGCAATTAATATACCCAAAAGAAACAATCTCAAAGTATCTGTAAATACTTCACATCACTGTTTTCATTGTAATGCATCTTTTCCTAACATGCAATCTCTTATTGAACATCTGTATGAAACTTTACAGACCAAAAAACATAAGAAACTAGAAGATAGCTATAATAATGAAAAAAAAACTACTAACTATAACTTAGAAAATCTGAATTGTTCTACTAAGTCAACATCTCATCAAAAACAAGGAAATATTCAAATTGTTAACAAAAAAAATATTTCTGTAAGTTATCCTAGACTGTCTGTTTATAGATGTCCAATTTGTTCATTTTATCATAGCAGTGAAAGGTATGCTTTAAGCCATTTACTTCGAAATCATAAATTAAAAAATATTAAAGATGCATTGAAAAAGATTGTTTTCGATCCTAAGTGCATATTTTGTTTTTCTCAGTTTAAGAGTATTCAGAAATATAATTCACATATTCGAAAAGTACACAAGTTACAACATAGAATTCAACCGGCAAGTTTGCAAACAAAATCTACAATATTGACAAGTAGTGTTAACAAAACTATACAAGTAAAAAATGATGACTACATATCTGCAAAAAAAAACTTGATAATGCAAGGAGTGCACAAAGAAGATTTGACAATGGTTTCGAGCACTAAAGAGAATCCTTGTCAAATTATTTTAAAATCAGCTTTGTTTAGATGTAATAGGTGTGAAGTTCACTTTTTACATTCCCAAGTTGCCACTGACCATAAAAAACATTTAGAAATTTTAATTAACTGGAAATGTTCTTTGTGTAACCGAATCTTTAAAAAGAATGATGAATTTCTGCACATGCAGCAACATTTGGAAACAGATGATTTTACTGTACATGTTATTTGTGATACATTGCCATCTGTAATTTTATACAACTGTCTAAAATGTTCTGTCCACTTTGAGGAAAACATATTTCTACAACACTATGCAGTTTGTGGAACTGTTATACAAAAAAAGCACATAAAATGTAAACTTTGTGGTATTTTAATAGATAATAGACTGAAATGTGCACATGCTGACCATCATGAAAAAAATATTGTTGGTTCAAATTCCTACATCATTGTACAATCCGAAGTAATAAATACCAAGAAAGTTACTCCAAAAAATAATTTGAGCAATGTGGTGATTAAAGATAAAAAGAAAATTGAAGTTTATTACTGTAATACTTGTAAATGCTTTATAAATAATGGGCGAAAATTTTCGATGCATAAAAAAGGCAATTGCATTAATGTACCTCCAATTTATTGTACATTATGTGGTCTAGTAATATCAAAAACGGGTCTTTCTACACACAAAAGATTACATAAAAGAAACAAAAAACTAGTACTGCATAATTTTATATTTTACGACATGAAAAGTAATCAATTGATTCATCCACCAATACCCGATTTTCCACAATGTAAAGATTGTGGATTACATTTTAGTAATTTGAAAATGAAATTAACACATGAATGTGGTATGGACAAGTATATCACTTGCACAGATTGTAACAAGAATTATTCTCAGTTGGGGTATAAACTACATATGTACTATCATAATTACAAACTAGATAACATCATATTAGAAGGAATTTCTATGGCAGAAGAAAATAGAATTAAAAATAAAAAAGTATATAAATCATCAAATTTAGAAACAAATGATGAGGAAACAGAAAGTTTTATTTATGTTTGTAAAGATTGTGATATTTCTGTAATCACATATGACTCAATGGTAGAACATTGCCAAGAGCATTATAACCCTGACAAAATACAGCCATTAACAAAATGTTGTGAGGAATGTAATTTAAAGTTTAATGATAAATGTTATCAAAATCATACAAATATTCATAAACAAAATATTAATATGAGGATAAAATTAATTCAATTTGATTTTTATTTGTTCATGTATAAGTATGGAGAGTGGATTAAAAAAGTTTTTGATTCTTTTCCTGAAGAACACATGTATAATATAGTTAATAAATCAATATACAAATATGAAAACAAAATAAAGATGCAGATTATTCAAGAAGGTCATTATGATACAACACTTTATAAGTGTGATCAGTGCAAAAGTTTTATTGATCCATGTTCATTGTTTAAACACTTTGGTAGTCAATGTTTGACGTTCCGAAAACATTACTGTAGGATATGCGAAATACCATTCATTTCAGCAACTCACAAAATAAAACATGAAGCGATTCACGAGCAAATAAATGACTTCAAATCATTTAGGATAATTCTTTTTAACAGAAACGAAGACAAAGTTATTAACGAATGTCTGCGTTTTGAAAATTGGTGCACTTTATTTAAATGTAGGAACTGTGAAGGCGTTGTTAATAAATCAGATTGTAAAAATCATTTTTGTATAAGAAAAAGTTTGAAGAAATGTACTTATTGCGGACTCTTACTTTATCCAAAAGATTATGATTTACATATTCTCAAACACAAAGAGTTCGATAGTTTTAATTCTAAAAAAATAAAAGTAATTTTATTTGGGAACAAAAATGAAGATGATGATACAAGAAATAATTTAGATAATACTGTGGTTTCTTCCTTCAATGGAAAAGTCTATGATTATATTTATTATAAATGTAAGAAATGCCAAATATGTATAAAGGATTTTCGAAGTACACTGAAACATAACTGTTCTTTTAAAATTCCATCATCAAAGTGTACCTTATGTGGATTATATTTTGAAGCAAGAAAACTCAAAAGCCATTACTCACTTCATGAAAATGACAATTACTTCATATTAGATAACATAACTTTAACAGATTTTGATCACACTGAATCTGAAAATATATGTAATCCTACAGTGCAAATCTCAGAAACAAATAATATTATCGAAGACAGTGAAATGAATGATGTTTCTCACAGTGAAAGTTTTAAGTATAAAAGTATAAACAAAAACGAAGATGCGCAAAAACCAATAACATTGTATAAATGCAATTGTGGGCTACATTTTTTAGAAAACGACTCTCTTATAACACACCGTAATGCGTGTAATCCACAAACTAGAATCACACGGGAAGAGTGCTCAAAATGTGGTCTCTCGTTTAGTACTAACGTATTGTTTACACATTTATTAAAACATCACAGGACTAAGAACATTTTTGAATTTGAAGTAATTGATACATGAATAGCCTTTATATTCACTAAAAACATAGATACCTCGTATTTTACATGTTTTTAACATATTTTTTGGTAATTTTACCTTGAAACTTAAAATGTAAATCTTTTTTTCTCGGCCATTTTCTCAATAATTTTTTTGGGGTTAGCGCAGTGTGTCAGTCCTGATCTGTATTAAACACACTGCTAGGGTATTGGCAATGGTTTTTCCAGCCGGCCGCCTGCTTGACGCTAACCCTCATTGTGAATGCCAGTGATATTTAATTTCTTAAAGCGAACGTAACTCATAAAGATATTGTTGCGCGTGCGCGCCTGGATTTGAACCCGCGACCCCCGATTCAGAGGTTCAGGTCCGTAACCACTGAGCTGTCACGGCCTTAATTATAAATTTTAAAATGTTAATAATACTTTTTTATGGAAATGGTAGGTAGGTACAATTTATTTCAATTGATTTGTTTTCTTAATAATTTATTTAAGAAAAGTTAAAAAGTGTAAAAGGTATCGTAACACATAAAAATAACCGTTTTTGTGTTATAATGTAAAAAACTTTTAATCTTATTTATATGTTTGTATTTTATCGAGATTACGCTTTTTATGTTAAGACAAAAATGATGTTCGACAGAAAAGGTCCGCTGCTAAAGTATATGTTGAATGAACCGATTGTAAGCGGCGTATCTTAAAGTATATTTGAAAAGGTCGAATAAAGATGGTTACAAATTTTCCATTTAATGTAATTGGTATAATATTGTAACAACACAATTATTGTTAATTCACTTTATTTTATAATTAAATTACTTATTTTTAAATTTTGGTATTTTAATTTGTTAGTGTAAGACGGGGGATGATTTATAACCGAAACTGTCCATAGCTGCCCTGGAAGTCGTATTTAAGACTAAATTGGAAAACACGGGGCATCAATATCAACGGCTAGTAGTTATCGCAACTTTGGTTTACTGATGACTCAGTAGAAGACAGCACTAACCATCTCCAATGGGAAAGTAATTGGAAAAGTAAAACAAAAAATATGTTTAACTCGGCCAAGTTACAGAAGTTGACCGTGGTAACTTCAACAAGTAGATCGATAGATACATTCAGTTCTGTTTGGCTGCGTTTGGGAACCTTCGCCACATTCACACTTCGCAAATACCCCAGAGTCTGAAGACAAAAGTCTTTTCAAACAAATCGTCCTCTCCACACTCACCCACGGCGCACAGATATGGCACCTCACCGTCGAGCTGCTTTATTTACTTATTATATTTCATACACACCGTGTACCGGGAGGACTTAATGCCATTGGCATTATCCTTCAGTCTACCTTGCGTGATGCAGAGAAGTTATGAAGTAGGCGCAGAAAGGTAAAAGAAAAAACAAACATAAAAGGGTACATACATGTACACAAATAAAAATGAAATGTACATAATAATGTACATACATATAAATAATACATAAATATGCACAATGTATATAATACATAAAATATTTTAAGATATTGTAGTATATACGCTTTACATTTTATATTACATACTAGCGGGGCCCAGAGAACTTTGTTCCGCCTAATAGACATTGGCAGGTCGAGGATTATAAAATAAGTACAATATTATACAGTTACGTTTATCATTGTGACAGTACAAATAAAATACATCGGAATTAAATTACATTGAATTGTATTAAATTGAACTGAATTGTATTGAATCTATTCTCATCTTTTTTGTTCTCTTTTGTTCTATTCTCTTCTGTTCTGCTCTGTTCTCTTCAAACGATTTTCACGCCGGATTCGATCCCGAGACCGAATCGGAGGCCGTGGTCCCAAACCGCTCGGCTATCACGGTTACTCTTCCTCCATAATATGTTATTAAATTTTAAACCTGTTATTCTGATAAAAATACTAGTACCATCGTTTTGTACGTAAATTGCGTCTAGCTGAAAATTCAAAGAACGTTTTAAGATAAAATAGTCGCTATATTACTTTTGTCCATGGTAATTAAATAGTTTGACCAATACACATTTTAATCAAAATCTGTAAAAATACTTTTTACTTGATGTACATTGCCCCAGCTCGGTGAATAATAAATAAAATAAAGTAACGGTCCGAGCCGAGGCTTCTAAGGAAGCCCTCGAGCATTGCTACATAAGAGGGAGGTTACAGGCCGGGCACCTACCCTGCTCGGCCTCTCCCGGCCCTAAGCCGCTGATTACCTTCTTTTTCACAGGAGAACGAGGGGATAACAAAAAAAAAATAGATGTACATTGGTCATACTTTTGGTAGTAATAATTTTGTTCCTAATGCAAACTAACTCCAGTGAAAACTAACTTTCAATTATGTCATTATATAATCTTTACTTAAAGTATCTATTTATTGAATATATCCAAATATCAAAAAAAAAATAGTTTTATTTTTTCGCTTTAAACGATGTTTTTGATCTAGCTTTAGCTTGATCTAGAAAGTTATTATAAAAATTTTATTAATTATTTTCTACATACGCCTAACAGACAATATAAAAATTGCGAATTACCATAGAAAATAAGGTAATAGACTTATCGACACAGATGTAGTTTTGTTTGACATTGACATAATAACATATGTTGAGTTTGGAATGAGAGATTATACATACTGTTTTAACATTTTAATAAATTAAAGCAGAAAATGTATAAATTGAAGTACTTATTTGTCACTAAGTAAAATATTGATTTAAAGATAAGCACACCCATTTAAACAATGCTCTTTTACGAACGTTTTTGCCTGTGGCTTGGTCACATAAAATTATCTCGAGTAATAGCAATGGTTACATTCATTCTATTTATCGTGCCCCTTTTTACACATTATTATTTATCGAAGGTAAAATATTTTTTTAAATAAGTTATAATAGTTTTCTTAATGCCAGTGTAACGTAGCTGTACATAATTAATGTGGGGAGACATGAAATTGAGCCGGTAATAAGCGATAAATTACAATGGTTTTATACTATTTCGCTCAATTATTTAAAATACAAAATTGTTTTTAGTACCATGTTAGCGCTGGTTTTTAAGCCAAAGAGGAGGTCATGATCTGTATTTTAATGATTCTAGATGCCAGTTATCTAGTCTTAATACACTTAATACAAGAAAAATAGCTTTTTTAACTACTGGAGAATGAAAAGTTTTGATACTCATATACATAATAGTTTCAAGGGAGAAAGTCAGTGTGGTTGTTGATTGATGAGTAAAATAATCAATAGAGATTGTTAATTATGTGAGACTTTCCTCTTATTCTAATACAAATTTCGTATAATGACTTACTTTGCCTATCTTTTGAAAATATAAAGTCAATTTGAATATTTCAACCATCTTTTACATTTTAGTATGAAACAACATCTGTTAACTTAGGAAGTAATTCAATGAGAAATACTTTGGAAGCTCTTGGTGATGTCTCAACAATAAATTTAGCAGATTTAAAGATGAGAATTGAAGAAATGCTTAGAATTAAGGTATGTATTGTTTAAGATGTTTCACAAATATTCTTCTCAAATTTAAAGTTTGTAACAAAGTTCACATGGGATGTATATAATATATATAAAATAATCAAATGTTTAGGCCAAAGATGGATATTCTATGAGTGTAGAAACTGATGAGGTCAAATTTCTATAAGCACTGTACATCATAAAAGAATTTCATTGTGAAAAAACATTTAAAGATATATAAAAATCATAGAAAAACTTTTGTTAAAAAACATATGGTGATTGTTGCTTTTATATAAATCTTAAAAGCAATGTGTGTTACTTAAAAATATTTTAGCCTCTGAAAATATAATGTAATAATGTAAAAAATTTCATGGTTCATGTCACAGCTAAATACTATTTAAGGATGAAAACTTTTCTGCTTCACATAAGTTACATAGTTTAATTAATTGATAATAGAATTATGGAAGTTCGTAATTGATGTTTACTCATTTCGCACATTTAAATTAATAATGAAGTTATATTTTCTTTCATTAGGCTTCAGTATCTACTGAATTGCGGGAACTAGAAGAGAAACGTGGTAGACTTCAACGTGAAGCTGCAGCAGCAAGTGCTAAAGCTGATAATGTTAAAACTGAATATGTCAGAGCTACAGCAGAATTGCAGCGCTTACGTGTGTCTGCTGATCAAGCACGGCTTGCTCAGTTAGAGGCAATCCGTCGTGACACTCCAGAACTTGCTCCCCCTTCCCAAATACTTCCACTACTACCTCCGTCTGTTCTTCCTTCAATAAATTACTCTTCAGAAATTCATTGTCGTATGCATTCTTGTTTTGATTACTCTCGTTGCTCATTAACATCAGGATTTCCGGTTTACTTTTATGACCCAGATGTTTATTCTCCTCTGTCTGGCGCTGAAGTGGATGGCTTTCTCAAGACGACGCTGCGTCAAACCCTTGGTTACAATGCCCATTTTACGCAAAATCCTAATGAAGCTTGTTTATATCTTGTTCTTGTTGGGGAATCTTTTCCGTTTGAAAAAACATTGTAAGTTTCTGTATCACCTTTTACTTTTTTACACTTAAATGTTTTATTTTTCTTCATATTGTTATTACAGGCCAACGACTCGACCGTTCAAATTGATGTTGAATGAAACTGCAATCAAAAATTTACCGTATTGGGGAGGAGATGGTCGTAATCATGTATTACTTAATTTTGCAAGACGTGAACTGTCTGTTGGTTCAGGTGACGCTTTTTCTGGAGCTTCTATTGGAAGAGCTATAATTGCTCAATCTACATTTACGTTTCAGCAGTTTCGTCCAGGGTTTGATTTAGTTACCCCGCCTGCACTCGGTCCACCAGGAGGAGATGTGTGGGCAGATTGTGCACCCATGGCACCAGCAAGACGCAAATACCTTCTTAGGTATGTTGGTTGTGTTTCTTTTTTGAAATGCGATATGAAATTATGTTCTTTAAAAAACCACATTTAGTTTTCAGGGCTCGCAATCTGTGATTACTTCAAACAACAAAGACAATGACACATTTCTGATAGTTTCTCTAAAGAAAATGGCTAGTTCTGCTCCTGCTTCTGATTTCTTCTTTCTGCAATTTGAATGCGATCCCCCTGTCGAAAAGCATTTAGTTATTTCTATTGGTGATTGGTCATTGTGCGGAACTGACCGATCAAGACGATCGGTGTTGCGAGAGTCTACATTTGTGTTAATATTAGCTCCTGGCGATGATAGTTATACAAGTACAGCATTACTACAAGCCAGATTGTATGAGGCGTTACGTTCCGGAGCGATACCGGTGATTCTTGGCGGGGACAGAATTCGACTACCTTACGATGAGGTGCTTGACTGGCGTCGCGCAGTAATTTCACTGCCCAAAGCACGCGTAACAGAACTGCATTTTTTGCTCCGAGCCTTATCCGATTCGGATTTGTTGGCATTTAGAAGACAAGGTAGAGTTTTATGGGAGCGTTATTTGAGTTCCGTGCAAGCCAGTATGGACTCTTTACTCGCGACACTCCGTACGCGATTGAATATACCTCCTCAGCCAGCTTCGTCCATAATGGGCGTACCCGCATTTAATGATTCATTCTCACCACCGAAACTAGAACCTCCGGCAGTGGACACAGAACCTGAAGAGACTTTAGGACCTCTCGAAGCTCCTTACCCAAGTCCAGCTTATCGACGAAATTATTCCTTAGCACTATTGCACGGTTATGAGATGTGGAATGATTGGGGCGAGCCTTTCGCCCTTTACCCGCAATTGCCGTGGGATCCGCCGGTGACTTCGGAAGCTAGATTCATGGGCTCCGCAGCTGGATTCCGCCCGATAGGCGCCGGAGCTGGTGGTTCTGGAAAAGAGTTTAGTGAGGCGTTAGGAGGAGACCGGCCTAGGGAACAGTTTACTATTGTCATTCTAACCTACGAGCGGGAAACCGTACTGGCGGCAGCACTTGCTAGGCTCCGTGGATTGCCCTATTTAAATAAGGTTAGTTAAAGTTTTATTCACGTTTCTAAATTATTGTTTACAGAATGTACATTTTTATTAACAGTACCTATAATGTTTCTGCTAAGGGGATTTCTCAAAAACTGAGAAACATGACTTCATCCGCTTTTGATTTATTTTATATCAAAAGAATAATGAAACTAAAAGTGTTTTATGAAATAAAAGTTATTTGTTATTTTTTAGGTACTCTATATATTGATGTATGTTCTGTGTTCGAATAAAAATTTATAATAAGAATATGAATGTAAACATTGTTAATAGTTAACTTTATGTATAAGTATTTATAAAGTTTCTAAATACATGGCGTTTTGTTGCTCAATAGCACGCTGTAATAGTTTTCTCTTAGTGAAAAATAATTAGCAATATCAGACTACAAAACAGAATAAGTGATAATTATGTTATGGACATGCTATTCTTGGTTTACATTTATCTTGCCTCTGAATTAATGAACAATGTAAATGTTAAATTATTCATTAATTCAGGGGCATGTAAAGAAATCTTAAACTGTTCACGGTAAAGATACTTTGTAACACAACTGCTTCACTACAACGCGATGAATAAAAATTGCAATTAATTTAACATTGCGAGATGTCTTCGTATGGCCTATTATTCGTTAAAAGTTAATTTCCTTCAATGTACATGTTACTGTAATAAAAGTAATTTTTTTGTAAAAAAACAGTCCGTTTTTCTTATTTCTTTTAGAAATCGGTTAACTGTTAACTTTCAATTGACTTTAAAATTATGTGGTGTTAAGTGTCAATAAGGCTGTGAAAGGGTAAACGTGCTCATGTAGAACCCTCTGGCTATTATATATTGACAGTTGGAACATGAAAAGGTTGTTATGGCGATAAATGTCAATAAATTGGTAAATTCATGATTTTAAAATGAACTCAAAATTATACAGTTAAATTTTTTATTATATCTGTACAATAAAATACAGAATTTGATTGAAGTAAATTGAATTAGTGCGCAAACGAATTGTGAATTTTTTGGGCGATTAAAAGTAAAATTTAGTACTTGTCATCCTATTTTCGACGGTGGTAAATCCAAAATTCATAAAAATCAGCACAGCCTTTCTCGAGTTATAAGTGTTGTAAATAACACGACTTTCTTGTATGTTTATAGATTTAATGTCGATACATTTAACACAGCGCCATCTATTGTATACGGACTCGATCCAGTTAACAGATATCGACTTCTGTTGGTATCGTTAGGAAGTCATAAATAGTTGTGACTGTCAGACACTAAACAAATTATTTGCAATAAAATAATGTTGCGACTATAAATTGAGACATTAGTTATCCTATCTCTAAAGTTGGATCAAACTGCACGCGGTTTACACATTTGATTGAAATTGGTTAAGTAGTTTAGGGAGTCCATCGCGGACAAACACTGTGACACGTGATTTATTTTGTGATCGATCGTGATTTATTAGTTTTTATATGTAGGTAGTGGTGGTGTGGAATGGTGTGACTCCGCCAACAGCAGCGCAGGCGTGGCCGGACTGCGGTGCACCGGTGGCTGTGGTGCGCGCTGCGCGTAACTCTCTCAACAACCGTTTCCTGCCGTACCACCTCATCGAAACGGAGGCGGTGCTATGTGTAGACGATGACGCTCATCTACGACATGATGAGATTGTCTTCGCGTTTAGGTTTGATCACCTTAAATACTATATATTAATACACTCCAGGATTTAACAAGTGGCTGTCGCTTATGGCCCTCAGGATAGATACTACCGCAGCAACTTTTTGTGCCACCAAACAGTAGTGTGCAGTTATTGTGTTCTCTTTTTAAGGGCATTATATTTAGTGAATAGGCTACGACCACATTGTGGTGCAGTGTATATCCTAACGCTGCTTGTATGAGCCATACTAACCTAGGGTTATTTATTAGTAATACTCACATACATACATTATAGCCGAAATCTTTTGTAATTATTCATAGCTTTGGACATTCTTTTGAAACGAACATTCATTACGATAACTTGTAATGCGTTATATAATTTTTGGCAGAGTATGGCGCGAGCATCGCGATAGAATTGTAGGATTTCCGGGGCGGTACCACGCGTGGGACCTAAACTTCAACAATGGATTCTTGTATAATTCTAATTATAGGTAAGTTTTTGATTATTACATAGCTCTGCTTAAATAAATCTGGTAAATTTTCAATGCTATTTAAAGGTTATGATCTGGTAACTTCTCTACTAGTGATCTTTTGGTGATTATCCACCGATGGATTAGAACCGTTGTTCCCACTGTTGGAGTAAGATATCTTGTAAGGTGATTCACATAATATTAATATTGCGCTGTTTGATTCCAATCGTTCCTTGAGATGCTTGTAATTTCTGTCTGCGTTGAAATGTTAATAGTCTTAATCAAATGTACAGCTGCGAGTTGAGCATGGTGCTGACCGGCGCCGCGTTCGTGCACCGTTACTACCTGTGGGCGTACTGGCGCGCGCTGCCCGCCGCCGTGCGCGACTACGTCGACGAGTACATGAACTGCGAAGACATCGCCATGAATTTCCTAGTCGCTCACATCACGAGGAAACCACCTGTCAAGGTGAATAAGCGAAATTACATTCTTACCTTTTTTTATTTCTTTTTTAGTCTAGGCACTTTTATACGACGGTGTTGATGTTAGAAGCCGTGATAGCCAAGTGGTTTGGGACATCTGCCTCCGAATCAGTGGTCGCGGGTTCCAATCCAAGCGCGCACCGATGACTTTTTTAAGTTATGTGCGCTTTAAGAAATTAAATATCACTGGCATTCACAAAAAGGGTTAGCGTCAGGCAGGCCGCCGGCTGTAAAAACCATTGCCAAAACCTGAGCAGTGTGTTTAGCACAGATGAGGACTGACACATGTTGCAAACAGGAGTGTCACTTATTATCAGGTTTTTGTATTATATTTTAATGTGTTTCCGTTTTGAAAAGCGCTGCAGCTATTAATAGTATTGGGATGACGCGATCTTACATTTTGTCGGTGAATGATATGTTTCAGGTGACCTCGAGGTGGACGTTCCGGTGTCCCGGTTGTCCAGTAACGCTGTCCGCTGACGAGACACATTTTCATGAGAGGCATAAATGTATACAGTTCTTTTCACAGGTAAACAAAAAAAATTGTAATTTATTTCATATTCTTTATTACATATTACATAGTTGTAAACATAAAATATGGTGTGTCTGGAGAGCAGCCTTGACCACGGCAATCTATTTGGAATTACTCCATATTTTTAAAAATTTTTTGCTCATGAAAATTTTGTTTGTGATATAATTCTGTACAAATAATTCAATGCCAACTGACTGACGCGCTCTGATGGGTATATGCCTCCCCAAAGGAGCTCTATTGAAATCCGTCTTACGCTGTTCGCATCCAGGCCAGATCCACCACTCTTTGACCTACTACCCCGCCGGCTGTCCGGTCTCTTTCCTCCAACAAATTTTTGCCACCCATGTATTGTTCGCACACCTGGAACCAGCGCCACGTCGACTTCCGTCATGATTGGCACGGCCAGCGATCCTGCAGGACTTTTGGGGTTGCCTTTTGTACGAGTTTATTGAGGGGTAATAAGTTCTTAACCCACCACTCTGGCATAGTGCAGGGGCAACCCACCGAGGATTGTCAGACTATGTAGGTGAGGTTGACTTGGGTTCCGTGCAGGCCCTGGACACCCCAGTAGTAATCATATTAATGAATAATTATTGATTTGAATTACATTATTGTATAACTTACTTGTGAGTAATTTTTTTTAGGAAAAATCCTGTTATTTTCAGGTTATGGGCTATACGCCGCTACTGTCGACGCAGTTTAGAGCGGACTCCGTTCTGTTCAAGACTCGCATACCGCACGACAAACAGAAATGTTTCAAGTTTATTTAGGACCCATTTGTTTTTGAAAAAATCAACAGAAAAATTTAACACACATTAATTTGATCTGTGAGGTTTTAAAAAGTGCGTTGTTAAAAATATTGTATAAATGATTACGTCAGATCTTTGTTTCATGTATGGTATAGTATTTAATACCAGATTAACTTTAATGACTGAACTATCTATAACTATGTAGTTAAATTTTAGTTTGTTATTGACAACTTTACTCGACACTAGATTAGTGTAAAAATGTTTGAACCATGTATTTTTACAATTTTTCAATTTAAAATAATGCTTTACAAACTATGCGCTTTTAATAACTAATCTTAAATAATCATATACGTATGGTTTTCTGTGCTTAGAAAGATTGCGCAAACCTAAGTTATACGCCTATGTAATTTTAATTTTGTTTCAACGTTTGTTATGTATAATAAGTTATAAATTACGACATTATGTTTTATTAAACGACGAAATGTCAATTATTACGTATCGCAATAGATATAGATATACAATTTGTGGAATGACGAAGCAATAGCACAATTGGTTGTATCTAGAAAAAGCACGCATTCGACACTTATCAGCTTTCAATAAAGGAAAATACTGTGCAGAAACCGGCGTATTCCAATAACGACATAACATATGTGCCTTACGCCAATCAGCTCATTACCATTGTTGAATAAATGGCCTCAATTTTAGGATAGGAGTTTGTTTACGTTACAGGAACAACTACTACTGCAGAGACCACAAAAGTAGTTTTATGTGCATAATAATCTTTTTCGAAATTACACCTCATTTTTTTATAAATTAATTGCGAAAAATGTAATAAGTTTACGACCTGAAATATTTATTTTCACTAATAAAGTATATGAACCACTAGACAGTACAGGAGATTTTACCACAGTCATTTAAATTTTATTTGTTTGTTTATTGTTGTTTTGTGACAGTTACAACAAGGAATGTGGGCCAAGCGATATTTTTAAACTATTTGCTAGGTACCACCATCACATCGTAACTCTGTCAACAATACAGTATTAGTGCTGTATTGCTCCGGGATCCTCGCTGGTATTATCATTATTCATGTCCCTGTTATCATTAATCATCATATGAAATTAAGATTATAAGTTTTCTTTTTTCTAAAATACAATGTAAGGATTGACTTTACAAGAAAGTTGTAAATATTAAAATAAAAAAATAATCATTTATTTCATCTTCTTTATCTCCAATAAGATTATGTTTTGTTCGTGTATTAAACAGTTTTTATCTTTACTAAATGATGTTATTCATTTAGCTTATTATTAATTTACGTCAACATGTAATTTAGGTTGTCTAGCTATAACCTAAAATAGTAAATGTTTACAAATAAACTTCTATATATAAAGGCTTTTAGGAACATGCATATTTTTACCTCGATATTGTAAATAAAACTTTGCACCTTCTGATGTAACATGTCAACTAAGAAACATATTTCCTAATATTTTATTTACAGGTGGCTCCATTAAGCTTTTTAAATGATATACGAACTTTTATTTGAAAGTAATGAATTTATTAAAATTTACAGAGTCAGTTGCTACATTGATTTAGTGAAAAGTAGCGAAAATGTGTTATTTAAGACTGGTTCATGATCTTTCTACGCTTTGTTAGAGAAAAAAGTAGTAAACGAAGTAAACTAAGATATAAACGAATCGAAATAAATAAAATTTTAGTAACAC
This sequence comes from Parides photinus, assembly GCA_018247975.1. NCBI lineage: Eukaryota > Metazoa > Arthropoda > Insecta > Lepidoptera > Papilionidae > Parides > Parides photinus. The sequence goes on from DWHU01000254.1 coordinate 17,599, forward strand.
TGAGTGTTACATTGACATTTCTTTGTTAAAAATAAACTCGTTTCCATTTTAAAGTTTTTTTTTATCTCAAATAAACTACTAAAAATTAAATGCAGTATTATTTAAAACAGATTTATTCATTACCTACTATATATGGTGAGATATAACTATTGTTATATTACTGAAAAATTAATGTCATCTACATTTATATTATAATATATATTCCGATCTATTAACACGTTCAGTTTAATTATGTATTTACGGTGCTTTACCTACGACTCTGGTAGCGAGTAGCTGGCACTGCAGTAATATAGAGGTGGACTCCCAAAGTGAGTCGGCGGCACTGCGTAGGGTTAAAATTATTATTTTTTTGGATATTGATATCCACTCGTTCTCCTGTGAAATAGAAGATAATCAGGGGCGTAGGGCCGGGGTTAAAATTAATATTTTGCTAGGTTTTGGCCTTCCCCAGACTAAGTTAATTTCGAAAGAAAAAGTGTTTGGATTTTTTTAATATGCTTCAACTCAAAAAGTTGACAGAAAACCTTTAAATATTGTTTTCGTAACTTTGGCTGAATTTGTAAAACCTTGGTATAGTGCAACAATAGGCAATCCTACCGTTTTAAACACGCACAAAAAAGTAGACAATTTCGATCGCTGCCGGTACGCGAGATAGAAAAGATTTTGTTCTTGAGATAATGTGCTAAAATCTTATTAATTATCTATGCCTAAACCAAACAGGCAATTTATTTATAAAAATTAATTTAATCGTAAAAAAGTAGTGAAGCTGATTGTTATTTTTTATTTGAAAACGGATTAATTGTTTTACATAGCAGTTATTGTACATCGCAGAAGTAAAATACGCTATGTTAGTAACATGTCATACATTCTGAGACTTACTAATTTTCATGCAGAATAATATTGAATTAGAAGGTTTTGCAAATTATCAATCATTGTCTACTTCGTAATTGTTGGCCAGACTGAGAAAACTAGTGTAATTTATCCTTGGTGTAGAAATGACTCTATCTCCTTGTGAGAAAGTTGAAAAGCTTAATGGCAGAAATATTAAGTTGGCTTTTAATATTTTATAGACTTTTCATATATACTATAAATACTGTAGGTATTTTGAAATGATAAAGAATATATTACTTTAATACGTTTATTTCAATTTGTTCGTTTAAGACACTTAAATAATAAAGATAAACTTTCTTACATGCTGCTTGCGAATGTGTTGATATTCCGTTAATCATTATTCAATCAGGGAGAAAAAACGTATCGCGAGCAGCACGAGCATGTGTAACCTTTCATGTTAAATAAGAATATTTTAAAATTCACATTCATCCATTCTACGATTATGAGACACAAACGAAAAAACATTGTACAGATTTAATATTATATCTAATAAATATAAAAAATCCTTACTTTTGTTCATTACATCAATAAGTTTTTATACTTATAAAAATATAGGAATAAACAATCTTATTCAACCCTTAAACAAATTATTTCTTATTTTCATATGTAAATGTAGTTCGTTTGTAAAGAACTTTATTTTAGTTAAAAGTATCAAAAGTGTAAATAATCGAAATTTTTATTTTTGAATTAGTATACTCTTATTTAATTTTATATGTATTAATCATAACTTTGATTAATAGTAAGAAAGATAATAATTTACTACATTTTGAATAAAGATAAACAAGCTTTGCAGAATACATGCTAGTGTTTGCAGTGACATTAAATTACTTTAGTTGCTAAAAATTGTGTTTAATATGGATCAGTGTAGTAATTGTTGCTTATATAAATAAATTACTTATTAGACGTGTTTTTATGGCAGTTCAATATTTAAATTAGAGAGATGTAAGAAGGTAGAACACAATTTTCTTTATACTGAGAAAGTTACTTCACTGTGGAGATTTCTTGTATGATAAATTTAAACAAATATTTATTTTTTATTTTTTGTATAAAAGTATTGCTAGTCAAAATAACATAAAAGCTAAAAGTAGATAGTTAGTTTGTTTTTTGAAATACCAGTGTTGTTTGTATAATTTTTTTGCGTAAAATTGAATATTAGTATAGTGACTAATATAATCTGTGGAGAGCGTCCATTGGTCCAATTGGGCGGACGTCACTGGGTACAGAGATTCCAGTTGGAATATCGCACCTGAGTGACGTTGCTGTTGCTCTATCTCATGCCAAGTCTTCACCTTTGCCATCCAACCTCTTCAGCTGAAATAAATGAAAATTTAGTTTGTAATTCTTAAATACTTTACGCCAAGTTCTGCTGTCCTGTATCTATGACTAATATTATTATATTTTTTTAATTGAACTAAGCGACGAGATGAGCAAGAAGTTCTCTTGATGGTAAGTGATATGTCTGCCTCTAACAATGTGGCATTAGGTATATAGACACAGCACTACACTGCGCTCGTCGCGTCGCGTTGAGACATAGGGAAAGTCTCGTTGCCCCAGTAATTTGTCTAGGTACAGCTACCTTCAAACTGGAACACAGTAATGTTTGCACATTACTGGTTAGCTACAGAAACCTACCACCAATGAATTTCGGAGTAAATTTAAAGTCCATGCAAGGTGAATTCATAAAAAGGTAAAGTCAAAGGCATATTGTGAACGACTTAAAAAAAATTGATCTGCATATAGTTTACCTGTTATTATTATTATTATTACGCATCATGTTTTATTTCATTATATATTAAGATAAACATTTTTTTCTACAATAATTTAACTATTGACAAATTAATGATAATATAACTCTTACGCTTTGTTCCACTGTCCAAGCAGTTGGTGCTAGACGTCCAGTACGCTTGTAAAGTTTTAAATGAGATGAGTTTAAGTGATACTTAATATTAAAGAATAGATAATAAATTATCAATTGCGGATTTTCTATATTTATCTTTACCGGACATATTAAACATGATAATGACATTTCTAAATCCATTGCCAAGCCAAGGATGATTGCACCGGTACCTCCATTGTTGTAACTGAAGGTTCCATCTTTTATGACTGTGGTTGTTGTTGTATAAATATAATATAATGTAATGTAATTAAGTAAAATATTACCTCTTTGTCATCTGCGGCGACGGGCCTGTACCGTGGTGAAGAGATGTTGTCGGGAGGAGATGCTGAGAAGCCGTGGACGTACAACAGTGCTCCGGCCACCCCGCCGGCTATCGGACCCGCCCAGTATACCTGCAGACAACATCATAGTACGTAGCGATAATATTACGAATTGGCAATAAATTTTACACAAAATTTATTACATTTGGCCGAGCCGATAAGAATATTATGCTAGATAGCAGACTACTACTGTGTTTGAAAATACTTTTCTAAATACTTGTCTTATTCACTTAATATTCTTAAGTCTTATTCTCTAGGATGTCGAATGTGAAATCTTAAAAACTTTCTGTGAATGTAATATTTTAAATGAATTTACGGCGAAGTTACTAAATTCGCTTTGTATTATGGACGTTTTCTGGTCCGATTCGTAAATATTCTGCTGTCTATACTGTGTTCTACTGTATTTACATAAGTTACCACCTTCATATTATACCGTCATGGTAGTGATTTAAAAGATTTCTGTGCGAGCATGTACTGCATAAAACATTTGAAATTGAGTTCAAACTCATAGTTAGAGAAATAGTAAATAATTTTTTAAATTTTGAATTACTAACGCCTGCATAAATATCTAATTTCTGCCTCAACACTTATTGAAAAACAAATATATTATAACGTAAAGCTAAAATATTATATATTTTTATATTAATCATTTAAGACTATAGGTTATAAATGTTTAAAAATTCAGAATAAAATTAAAGCTGATATATTGTTTGATAGAACTTAACAAAAACATTAGCAGATCAATAAACTCAGTGTCACGTGTTTGACGTTTTCGACAAGTAGATAAGATTTTATCCAAAATTGACAAAGTATTAATACGTAGATTATAACTTTACATGTTTTATATGTTACTGTAAGAGTAATAAACTGGTGAATATAATCATTGGTAACTATGCATTAGATATGTAAAACCGTAAATGGTTTTTATTGAACTTCACTTGATGACACGAACGCCTGTTTCCTATTAATGCGGACTCATAGATCGAGACGATTACATGCAAGATGAACGGCTTGAAATTATATGTTTATAATATAATATTATTTTACATGGTCAAATAGTATGGCTTAAGTGTTTGTGGACATAAACAATACTTATCGGGTATCTGCATGCGAGTTCGTACTCGCACAGTGAACAAACGACCTCGTAGTAATGCAGTTTTAATAGCATTTACCACCTACGGTCATATTAAATATTTAGTGTTAGTGTTGCATGCAATTCTTTTTAATTATATATGTATCTAGTACGGGAAATTTTTACTTAAAATGCGTAGTTGTTATATTTAAGGTATTTAATGAGCGATTCCAATGTATAGTTATTATTAAATTTGGCCTCTTGAAACGGTTTTGTGTGTATTACATAATAGATAGCTACGTTACTAGTACTAGTTAATTTACATGAATATGAAAAACTCGCAAAAAGATAGAGAGAGTAAGAAAATCTGTTGTCATATTCATAGAGTGTAAAGGAAAACTAAAACCTAAGAAGTATTTTGCCATTATATTTAAGATAACATAAAGGTTATACTCTATTGCTCTCTTTTGTATTAGCTTAAAAAACACGGAAGCTGTAAAAAACAGGAGTTGCAAATAATTTGTCAGTAATTGCAAGATTATATTTAATAACTTTATATACGTATCATGATGTAAAGGGAGCTAGCTACATATAATTTATATGTAGTCGTAATGTTTCGTTTCTAGAAATCTGTGATTCAATATCCGGAAATATCTATGAAGGTTGGGCGGACAGGATATTGACGTCATCGCGGACTCTACAATGGGAACTAAGGTTAAAACAACTAATAAACTGTCTTAATAACTATAATAATAAGTTGAATAAAGCCTAAAACGTGGCTAGGATGTTGTTATGAATACGTTGGATTAAAAAAATCTCTTATAGTACAATCTATAATTTTCAGTGATTCTTTATTTTCTTATAAAGCATTTTTCCTACCAACATTTTATTATACGTCATTTAATTACTATTGTAGATTATAGTTTTCATTTTACCTAGTTGCGCTAACTTCATTACATTCTCACTACTTAGCTATGCTCATCTGTAGTAGCTATTGGGTATTGGGCATTGCAGTAATTATGAACATTATTTTATGAATGTTTGTGTGAATTGAGTTGAAAATTAAACTTACCCAATGGTCGTTCCAAACATTGGCTACGACTGCAGATCCAAAGGAACGGGCTGGGTTCATGGCGGATCCGGTGTAATCCACTGCAAGGAGGTGTCCAAGGGTCACTGTTAAACCAATTGCGAGTGGCGCAGTAGCCTTGCTGTCTGGTTTATTTGGATCACAAA